>JAJOOR010027994.1:0-40645 GCA_036250505.1 Solanum acaule | reverse complement strand
GGCGGGGGGGGGGGGGTCCTAAGGGAGTCGTGCTTTGACGTTTAGGCACTAGAACCCTAGTATTAAGTTAGGAAACTTATTTTAGGTCTTTAACCTTATGATTAAACTTCATTAGGCTACTAGACTACACGCTAGGCTCTAGCTTAGGTCATTAGATATATGGGGTGTTACACTCCTCTACCTCCTGGGCATACATTCGTGGTGACTAGTAGTTTGATGCGGATACTTATAGCGAGGGGTTTGTTTTCTTGTACGGCTTCGGAAGATCTCCATGGGCACTTGGCAAAGTTGAGGAGTGTCTGCAAGAGTTGTGTGGGGAAACTGGAGTTGGATATAAATGTCATAGGGTTGATAGTTTTCCCTCTATCATTGACCGGTGATGCTGCAGTGTGGTTTTCTAAGCGTCCATATAACTCAATCCATACATGGGACCAAATGCACAAGGTGTTCATGGCCAGGTACGTTCCGTTGTCAAAGAAGTTGAACCACAAAGATAAACTCAACAAATTCGTGGCACTACCTAGAGAGTTTGTGAGTAGTTAGTGGGACAGTTTCACTTCATTCATAAGAAGTGTTCCGAACCACCGCATCGATGATGAGTTACAGAAGGAGTATTTCTACAGAGGTCAAGATGACAATGGTAAGGTTGTGCTTGATACCATTGTTCCGACCTTGGTTTCCTTGACCGCATCGATGGAGCACTCGAAAGACAGACACTAGAAGAAGCACATTTGTAGTAAAAGTTGCGCCTAGTCAATCTACCAATGAAATTAGTGAGGAGATGGCTCAGGTAACGACAAAACTTGGGTTGGTGTTGAAGTATGTAAGCATAGGTCCAGAAAAGTAAATGCGGTCCAGAAAACAATGACTCTACCACCACTAGTTGAGGAATGCTACTACGAGGATGATGTTTATTTGGTAAATAATCAGATGGGGGGTTTTCGAGCCAACGCCCGAGGTTCCAATTAAGATGATTGGCACCAAGGTCAAGGAAACCAAGGTCAGAACAATGGTAACTACAATCGAGAGGGTCAGTATGTTCGAGATGGGAACTACAATCGTGAAAACACCTACAACCGAAACAACTATGGGGTAGTATGTCAGGCATTGAGGATATGATGCGGAAGATGATGAAGAGGTTCGATTCGAATGATGAGAACGTCAAGGAGTTGTAGAATGACTTGTCTGGAATTAGTCAAAAAGTTTATGCCCATGCAGTGTCGATAAAGTAACTTGACCAGCAGATGAATCAGTTGTCCACTACAGTAAACCCACGTCAGCCTGGCACACTTCCTAGCAACACCATCCAAAATCTGAAGAATGATGGGCATTGTATGGCAGTCACTAGGTCAACCTGGCACACTTCCTAGCAACACCATCTAAGGTTCAAATTGTGGTTGAAAAAGATTATGATGAGATTGAGGTTACTAGAAAGTCCAAGAATGTTACAGAGAAGGAAGCGGAGATAACCCAAAAAGTTGTCACCAAGCCTAGACATCTACCTCCATTCCCACAGAGGTTGGTCAAGAAGAATGAAGAAGGGAAATACCGCAGGTTTATTGCTATGTTGAAACAACTTTCCATCAATGTTTCGTGTATAGTGGCTTTGGAGTAAATACCTCGGTATGCAAAATTTATGAAAGATTTGGTGACTAAGAAGAGGGCCGTCAGCTTTGAAGATAATGATAGGTTGCAACATTGCATTGCTATTGCTACTAGGTCACTTGTGTAGAAGAAATAAGATCTTGGTGCTTTAACTATTCCTTGTACCATTGGGTTATTGCATTTTGCGAAAGTGTTGTGTGATTTGGGTGTTAGTATTAATCTGATGCTATTGTCTATTTACAAAAAGTTAGGTTTAGGGGCACCAAAACCGACTGCATTGCGATTACTCATGGCCGATAGAACTGTGAAGAGGCCCATTGTTGTTCTCCAAGATGTAATTGTGAAAGTGGAGTCGTTTATTTTTCCGGCAGATTTTGTGATACTTGATTGTGAGGTTGATTTTGAGATTCCCATCATCCTAGGGAGACCATTCCTTGCTACTTGAATAGTGAAGAGGTAACTTTTAATATCTCTAGGTCCATGAAGTAGGAAAAGGATCTCAAGTCAGTGTCAGTGGTGAATCATATTGTGGGACGAGGTTTTATGTGTCTATTGAAGAGCGGTTGGGTGTTGATGCACTTTCAGCGGTAATGATGAATATTGAGGGTGATGGTATTGAATACTATGATGAATTAGTTTTCGCACTTGATAGGTTCGAATTTCGCTCCAAACTGAAGAAATTAGAGTTAGATATGAAGAATCGCGACTCTCCACCCGCAAACCGTCTATTTAAGACGCTCCAAAATTGGAGTTTAAGGCTCTACTTTCACATTTAAGGTATGTATTCTTGGGGAGAGATGGTACTTTACTGGTCATCATTGCAGCCAATTTAAATGCGAAACAAGTTGAGGCATTGGTTTCTAAGAGGTTCAAGCGGGACATTGGGTGGACTATTATGGATCTTATTTGGTTTCCTCCTAGCATTTGTTCTCATAAAATCCAACTCTTTCCGGATCAAAGGCCAAGTATTGAGCAACAAAGGAGACTAAATCTACCTATGCAAGAGGTAGTGAAAAAGGAAATCATCAAGTGGTTGGATGCTAGAGTCATTTATCCCATTGCAGATAGTAGTTCGATTTGTCATATTCAGTGTGTGCCCAAGAAAGGTAGGATTATTGTGGTACCTAATGTGAGAAACGAGATTGTTCTGATGCGGCCAGTTACAAGATTGAGTGTATGTATGGACTACTAGAAATTAAATGCTTGGACAGAAAATGACCAGTTCCCTATGTCGTTCATGAATCAGATATTGGACCGCCTTGCTAGTAAGAGTTGGTATTGCTTTCTTGATGGTTATTCGGGCTACAATCAGATCTCCATAGCTCCGGAAGACCAAGAGAATAGCACCTTCACCTGCTCTTATGGGACTTTCACCTTCAAACGGATGCCATTTGGGTTGTGTAATGCTCCAACAACCTTCTAGCGTTGCATATTGTCAATATTTTCAAATATGGTGGATGACACTATTGAGGTATTTATGGATGATTTCTGTGTGGTAGGTGACTTGTTTGGTGGTTATATGATGCATTTGGCCGAGGTACTGAAATGGTGTGAAGAGTGCAATCTTGTGCTCAATTGGGAAAAGTGTCGCTTCATGGTGAAAGAGGGGATCGTTCTGGGTCATTGGATTTTTGAGAAGGGTATTGAGGTTGATAGAGCAAAAGTTGAGGTAATAGAAAAGCTTCCACCACCTATCTCTGGTAAAGGTGTTAGAAGTTTTCTTAGGCATGCAGGCTTTTGTAGGAGGTTTATCAAGGATTTCTCCAAAATTGCACACCCATTGTGCAAATTGCTCGAAAAAGAGTGTAAGTTTGATTTTAATGATGCTTTTCTAAGAGCATTTGGAGAGTTGAAAGAAAAGCTAGTTTCTGCACCAATCACTATTTCACCAGATTGGGGGAAACCGCTTGAAGTGATGTATGATGCGAGTGGAGTGGTGCTTGCTGTGGTATTGGGACAGAGGCGAGAGAAGATTATTCATTCTATTTACTATGACAGCAAAGCTCTAAATGTAGCTTAAAAAAATTATACAGTGACTGAACAGGAACTCCTTCCTGTGGTTTTTGAGAGGTTTCGATCCTACTTGCTTGGTACTAAGGTCGTAGTGCATATTGACCATTCTGCATTGAGGTATCTGATGGCTAAGAAGGATGCAAAATCGAGGTTGATTAGATAGGTGTTGTTGTTGAAAGAGTTCGATTTTGAGGTGAAAGACAGAAAAGGGATAGAAAATCAAGTTGCCGATCATTTGTATATATTAGAGAAGGAAGTGATGCTCAAGCTAGGAGATGGGGCTGAAATTAATGATTCTTTTCCAGATGAACAGATATTGGCTGCTTCTCATGATCTTATTCCTTGGTTTGCAGACTTTGCTAACTACTTGGCAAGTGAACTGGTTCTATCGGATTTGTCGTTTCACCAAAGGAAAAAGGTTATGCAAGATGTGAAGAAGTTCTTTTGGAATGAGCCTTATTTGTTCTGTATTTGTGCATATGGTATTATTCGTCGCTGTGTGCCTGAGGTTGAGATGATGAGTATACTAGAGGTGTGTCATTCTTCACCTGTTGGTGGGCATCATAGTGGTATTAGACTGTGCATAAAATCTTGTAGTGTGGGTATTACTGGCCTACCATCCACCAAGATGCTCATGATTTCGCCAAGTCTTGTGATCTTTGTCAAAGAGGAGGAATTTCAAAGAGGCAAGAGTTACCTATGAATCCGATATTGGTGATTGAGTTGTTTGATGTATGGGACATTGATTTTATGGGTCCATTTGTTAGTTCACATGGGATGAAGTATATTCTTGTTGCGGTTGACTATGTGTCGAAATGGGTGGAGGCAATTGCGCTTTCAAATAGTGAAGGGAAAAGTGTCACCACATTCGTAAAAAAATGTATCTTCTCCAGATTTGGCACACCTAGGGCGGTTATCAGCAATCGAGGTTCCAACTTTTGTAATAAGTTGTTCAAGGCGTTGCTAGAGAAATATGGAATCCGTCACAATTTAGCCACTCCTTACCATCTGCAGTCTAGTGGATAAGTTGAAGTGTCCAATAGAGAGATAAAGCAAATCCTTGCTAAGGCTGTGAATGCAAATAGAATTGATTGGTCAAGGAGGCTTGATGATGCTCTATGGGCCTATCACACCGCATTCAAGACTCCCATAGGTATGTCCCCCTACCAACTTGTATATGGGAAGTCTTGCCATTTGCTGATAGAGCTAGAGCATAAGACGATGGGCGCTAAAATAGTTGAATATGGATTGGGGAGGCGCATCAAGTCAAAGAGTGAATGACATGACTGAGCTTGATGAGTTTTGCCTAAAAGTTTTTTAAAGTTTAGCCTTGTACAAGGAGAAGATGGAGAAGTATCATGATCAAAAGATTGAAAAGCGTGAATTTGTTGTGGGTGATCTGCTGCATCTATTCAACTAAAGGTTGCGCTTGTTTCCTGGAAAGTTCAAGTCCAGGTGGACCAGGTCATTCATAGTCACTCAAGTCTTCCCACATGAAGCGGTCGAGCTCGAGAAAAAGGAGGGAACAAGATTCAAAGTGAACGGTCAAAGAATCAAGGTCTACATGGGAAAAGAGGAGAGTATGCAAGAAGTGGTTGAGGCCTACTATCTTGATGAAGTCTGAGTTATCAAGGGTCCTACGTCGTGCCGTGACATTAAATCAAGCGCTGCTTAGGAGACAACCCAAGATTTACAATCTAGCCAACTACATGTTTTTCTTTTCGATTTAAGAGTTTTCTTCTTTTATTTTAATTTCTATAATTTCTTTAGATAGGTATTTTCTTTTTGTATTAGTGTTGGCTAGATATAGAATAGGGTCCGTGTCTAAAATGTGTCCAGAAAATATTAAAAGAAAAACCTCATGTTTGCTACGTGTGAAGGGACGAACAACTCAATTTGCAGAAAACAGGTTGTTCAGAGTGCTACGGACCCCATCGACGGTCCGTAGGACCATCCACGAACCGTAAATGGTATCCATAGACCCCAAGTAAGTCCTCCAAAATTCTAAGTTTCTGAGTGACCTACGGTCCGTAGGTCGACCCACGGCCTATAGACGGGGTCTCGTGGGTCCAAAACCTAGGGTTTTGCCGACCCGACCCGGACACCTTATAAAATAATATTCTCTCATTTTTAATTCATTTCCCACATTCAAAACTCCCTCCCAACAATTTTTTAAATCATTCGTCTCCCAAATTTACTCCATTTAACTCGCAAATCCCACATATCACTCCCCATTCATTCCCCTTAATTCCATATCACTCTTCACCCTTCCAAATCCTTCATCTCTATTACCCCAAAAATTTTAAGGTCTGGGTTCGGTGTCAAAGGCTTGTCAAAAAAGGTCTAGAAGTTCATTGCATCACACACTCACCCAATTAGCTTGCTTGTAAGGTAAACAACTTCACCCTGACTTTAAATTCATTGTTCACTGTTCACTGTTGTATTCTGAAGTCACAAAGTTGGAACCTGACCTTAGGTTGTTAGAGTTGTTAATTTTAGAGTTCAATGTCGAATAGTATTCTAGAATAACCCTTGGTATGATGGTATGTGAGTGTGTAGTCTATTAAAACTAACTGAATCAGGGTAAAATGTCTAAAAGGAAATTTTGATTTAGGGTTCCTAGTTCGGTATGTTAAAAATTCAAAATTCTGAGTAATCGGAACCCTAAGGATGACAAACTACCTTATATTGTGCTTAAATGCATGATTATACCTAAGTTGATTAATTCATTTGTCGAAATAATGAGTATAAACTGAGGCATGTCTGATACCTGGCACATACCTGACCCACGAGAACCAGTCCACGGATCGTAGGTCTGTGGGTCTATTGCACATGAAATAATCATTAAGTGTGGGACCATGGAGGTGGACTATGGTCCGTCGTTCCATCGATGGAACATTCTGCACATTCGTGGTTCACATCAGAGACCCAACTTTTGGGAACTCTAACCTACGGAGGGGACCTACGGATCGTAGGTTGACACTACTACTACTCTCCAAATTTTTTTTGGTTTTTCATTTTGATCTGTCTCTTATTCTAAAAACTTTCTGAGCGTGTTATTGGCTTGTGTTGGTACTAACTAAGCTTCTACAGGTACTATTGTCCCCAAACGAGCTCCGACTTACGCCACGAAGGGCAAATCAAAGTTTGTGGCACTATCTTTTCGGCTGATCGATGGGGTCACTAATGTCAATATTGATGGGGATTATGTCCCACCTCATACCAGGACATCCCCCACGTCACCACACACTACACGGAATCAAACCCGGTGGGTGATTTCTAACGTGGTCACTGTGCCCCAGTCTGATGAGGGGGATACACCGATCAGTTCACCGAATGGCTTTGAGTCTACATTTGGCTCTGACTCCGGCTCTACTCCTAGTGGCAGCACTGCCTGGTTTTCTGAGGCCACCAGTACGAGCGATGTACCCATACCTCTTAGATCCGAGCCACCAACAAATCCGAACGAGCCCAATAGATGGTGTGTAAGCGGTCAGTTTCAAATAAACCGAGACTCCCTCATGGTGAATGAGAAGGAGAAGATGGATCGACTGGTTACCAAGGAGCATCGGGTTCTCACAGGCAGCCTCCAGACTGCGCCCTCCATCCATAATATTTCCCAGAGGAACAACTGCAAGTGGATGGCCCATAGCTCAGGGTCCTTTAGTAAGGATATAGTCAGGGAGTTCTATGCTGCCTACGCAGCCACTTTCAGAGGTTCAATTGACAAAAGGTCCAAGCCAGCCGCCCAGCTTCTACTTGCAACTACACTAATGCGTAGGTTTTCAGTTGATATATCTGAGACCACTCTCTGTCGGTTCCTCTACAGTCTGGGCCACACTCTGCCAATCAACATTGCCAAGTTTACTAACGCTGGGACATCGTTAGGAGCGGGGCATTTAAGAGGAATGCTGAACATAGGGAGTCCCTTTTGCGCTGGTCAGCCCGTCATCTTGCTACATACAAAGAGCGCGCCGAGTGAGTCAGTACCTCAAGCGGAGGTATCAAGAAGGCCACCTTAACTTTTGTGGCCAAATTCTTTTGGTTGCTGGTGCGGAATCGTATGTCTCCTATTGTGGCAGATAATGTACATACATGGGACCGAGAAGTCAAGGTTGCAGCTTTAGTTGTTAGGATAGAGGTCAACTTTGCCCGCATGCTGATTGCGGAGATACACGAAAGGGCCTTCAAGGCCACCACCATCCTACCTTTTCGATGCCTCATTTTCCAACTTTGGAGGAATGCTAGAGTATCGGTTTGTCACTATGACAGGTTGTTTTAGGCTACCAAGACCCTAAATATCAGCCTGATTCGGGATGAGGCCAATGTAGCTACACCTGGCACGGAGCCACAGGTTGAGGTGACACCATTAGGAGCGGACCTTGTACCAGAAGTGGAGCAGATGTAAAGCAGATGCAGGGTGATGATCCTGCCCCTCTAGCCACTACAAATGATGCCCCGACTTCCCCATCTCTAGCCGCCAGTCAGGCCCCTAGATCATCAAGAGCTACTCCCTCATCAGGGTCTGTTACCATGACTCTAACCTATGTCCAAAAGATGGAGGCCCAGATGGCTAACCTATTTCAGCATCTGAGACCTTGGATGCAGCGTGTGATAGAGAAGTTTGAGACTAGCATTGAGTAGTGGGTGGAGCACATGATAGACCAGAAGGTCCACGCTGTTCATAAGCGCCTGGATGCCTTTGAGTTGACAGTCCAAGAGGGTCGGTCCCAACTGTTGATGTGACCACTCTTTAGAAGGAGATAAAGAGCCTCTGTAAAGATGACACTGGACTTTTTGATCCTCCAGAGACGAAGCTCGAGTACGCCACCACGGTACAGATTAATGATACGGTGTTGAGTGCCATATTTGGAAATGGTATGCCGTCGCCTGATTCTTTCCATACTACGAGAAAGCGCCCCCACTCAAGTCGTACTTCTGATGACACTGAGGCTGGGATATCTAGCAATAGGGAGCGCTAACATACTGAGGCGGCCCGGAGGACATCCATAGTTGATGAGGAGCAGCGGGCTAGAGAGATTGGTGTTTGTGCCTCTAGCATCGTGAGCACTACTAAGGGTGTGATGAGAGTTGATGTTAGCACTACTGAGAGTGCTGAGATGGTAGATGCGGGCAATACTGATAGTGACCCGAGTGTTGATCAAATGGGCTTCGAGAAACATGACCCACCCATTTGTTGAGAGGTCTTCGGCATAATGCACCACAGGTTTGCTTCACCCTATCCTTTATATTTTTACTTTTTGTACATTGGGGACAATTGCACTTTATTTTGTTGGGGGTGGGGCAATTGGATTTTGAGTAATAAGGTGAAGTCTAAGTAACCAAACTCACAATCCTCTCTTGGGGTTTTCTTGCTTGTGTTCTTTTCCCCGAAGAGTCTATTTTAAATTATGTTGAACTGGAATGTTTAGGAACGTAGGTGTAGGAGTAAGTAGAAAAAAATGAAAGCATGATGGCATAAAAAGCATTAAAAAATTATCCTAGTCCAAAAATGTTGAAATGTGCTAGATCGATAGTCTTGATGAGTTGAATGTGTTGTATCTCAATGTGACATGATAAGGAACCAATTTGACCTCTTGACTTAAGCTAAAACTTGAACTGGGTAATTTGATAATCTGATAATGAAACAATATGCCAAGAGAGTGTGAGAAAAGTTGAATCTTCAAACAGTTGTACCAATCTAGAACTTGCCTCGTTGGTCCTTCTAAGATAATCTAGGCTAGAAGTTGGGAAGTGATCATAGTCCCTTGTTTAAATTAGTCCACTTAAGCCTAAAATGATCCAACCAAATGAAAGCATTGTTCCCTTTTGATCCAATTATTTGAGCCTTAAATAGACCATTTCTTTTGATTCACCTAACTCACCTTCCCTTAAATAATTGTCGTCGCCCCGGTCCCTCCTTGGATATGTGCACCTTAACTTAGGCCAAAAGCCTATGTTGAGGATGGCTAAGTCAAAAGTTACCATAATCTTGGCCCTGGTCGGACATCGAATATTGTGCACCTCAACTAATATAAAATCCATAAGTTGAAAGTGGCTATAAAAGAGGAAACCGAAAGAAAAAGCATATGAAAAGAGTTTTGTATTGAAAATAGAAGAAGAAAAGATAGAATAGGATGTGACTTTGTTCAAAACAAGCAAAAATTTGATAAATAAAAGTTCTGGAAAATATAAAAATAAAAAAAGTGAAAGCAAAAGAAAAAAAAGTGAAAAATAAGAGCCACAAAGTAGAAAGTCACATCCATGTTGAAAAGAGTCAAGGGAAAGAAAGTAAAAAGAAAGGATGTCAAAAATAGGTCAAGAAAAGAGGTAAAAAGCCAATGTAATGTCAAGGAGGGCAGAAAGTCAATAAAAAGTACCCATATGTACCACACCTGACCCTGAGCCTACGTTACAAGCTAAGAAAGCCTTATAGTGATCCTAGCAACTAGTTTGGAGAGTCTAAGCAGTGAAAATAAGGGCAAGCCTATGGTATTGAGCTCTAACCATATTTGAAGTCACTTTTGAGTGTGAGTAGTGTTGAATGAATCCTAAAACTCAAAATTCATATATTTTGTGTGCAAAGTATTTCGTTTGAAGTGAGGGCACTAGTTACATTATTGGAAAGTTGGTACCTTGGTGATTGTGAAAAAGTGTATGCTCTGGTGTCTATTGGTTGATCATTATCATGTCTTTATCCGCATGAGTTAGCTTGTTGAGTGTAAGGGAAAAGATCTGCCCTGAGAAAATGGAATGGATTGAAATAACCATGTGATTGCTTTAGTTGGTATGTCTGCTTCTACACAAGTGTCGTTTATAGTTCAGTGCGTCGCTTGAGGACAAACAACAAGTTGAAGTTGAGGGTGTTGATATATCGTGAATTTATATTATTTTTAATACATTTCACTTAAGATTTGTTTGTCTCTGGGGCCATTTTGTATTAGAATTAAAGTGTTTTGTATCATGTTTGTAGGAAATAAGCTTGGACATGGAAGTAGAAGATGACAACTGAAAATCTACAGAGGGAGCCACCCACGAAGGTGACCTATGTCCACTCATGGTCTATCGATGGGTGGCATAGATGGAGCATCAAGGAAGTCTTGACCAAGTGTGGAACTACAGATGCAAGTTATGTAGCATAGGTCGTCCCACGGGTCGTCCTGCACACCCGACGAATGTTTCAGAGAAGTTGAAGTTCCAGCGGTCCGTAGGTCGAAGTCGTCGAATGAAGCCGCGTCCAAAATGTTTATTTCCTTATTTCGTTTCCTTTTTGTTTACGACAAGTTTTTTCTATAAATGGCGTATGTAAACCTCGTTATTGCGGGTTAGACATGATTGTTTACTTTTAGTTCTTGGGAATTAACTTGCATAGTTTAGCAATTTGATTTCCGAATTTCAATTTATAAGATTTTTTCTTTGAATTTCAAATGGAGATTACGAGTTTCTTCTACTCAATACGTAAGTTCATGAATTCTTTTTCTAAAAATATGAATTGTGTTCTTTGAAGCATGAGTAGCTAAATCAACAACTAAGGTTGTGGGAACCATGAGCATTTAACTATGAATACTAACTAAGTAATTCTTGAATAGTGTTGATGCATGCATTGTATTTCTTTTGCTTAGAATTCTTTTTAACGAGTACACGCGTTAGAACTCAACTTGTTGCTACCTGTCGGACCAAGGAGGTAGTTAATAAGAAAAGAATTATCAATAGAGCTTTAGTTTGATACTATCTAATAGTCTAATGTTAATTGGTGCGAGGGTGAAAACTAAGCCATACATTGATGTGATGTCTAATCTGAGCTAAAGGTAAGGGTTAGTAAATTATACACACGTAGCCGGACCAAGGTGCGGAGTAAAATTCCCTATTTGGAGGACCAATCACTTAGGGATACATATCTTACCACTTTGCATGTGATACACTAGGAAAGGATTACTATTATTGGGATTACCGTGTTAAGAGCTTATGGGGAACACATACACCCTAGTATCTCTCTCACATTGATAACAACGAAGTTCGAATCTTGCTCACTTGTTACTTAACAACAATCAGGTATTTGTTTCACAAATCCCCCCCCCCCCCTTTACTTGTCTCGAAAATAAGTTGACTAAACGAATATAATAGTGAGTTAAGTTTAAGTGTAAACCATATTCCTCGTGGGATCGACCCCAACCTCCAAGTTGAGTTCTTTACTTGATAACGATCGCTTATACTTCATTAGGGAAGTGTAATTAGAGTGTATCAAAGATCATCTGGAAAGACATCTGGAAACTCACTCACAACTGCAACTGACTGAATAGGTGGTGTCTCAACACTAGAGTCATTAACTCGGACTAAGTGCTAGATGCACCCCTTGGAAACTAACTTTCTGGCCTTAAGGTACGTAATAAAGTGTCCCTTAGGCACTGTTGAACTACTCCTCCACTCACTGACTGAATTATTAGGAAACTAGAACTTAACTACTCGTGTTCTACAATCAACTGAGGCATAACAAGCATGAAGCCAGTACATACCTAGAATAACATCCAAGTCGACCATATCTATCTCAAATAAGTCAGCCATGTTGTCGTTGTGATTGACATAAATGGTACAATCACGATAAACTCTCTCAAATAGAGTAGACTCACCAACAAGTGTGGAAACACTGAAAGATTCAAGAAGTTGTTCGAGAATAATATCGAACCTCATAGAAACATATGGACTCACAAAATATAGACTCGCACGTGGATCATGCAATGCATATATAACTAAAGCCAAGACTTTGACATACCAGTGAAAACATCAGGCGAATTCTCTTGCTCTTAACGACTGGTGATAACATACTAACAGTTTGCTCCTCCGCCTGTCCCTCAAGTAGCTCCTCTAGGTACAGCTCTATCTGGTGGAGCCACTGAAGAAGATTGGGATCTATTGCCCCCATTACCATTACTCTACCTGTTCTTTAGGCACTCTCTCATGAAGTGACCATTCTGACCACACTTGAAGCAACCAGTGGAGACATCACGACATGCTCCTAGGTGGTTCCTATCACACTTAGCATATGCAGGAGCCCCATTACCTCCCTGTGCCACACTACCTTGAGATTGTGCAAGTCTAGCTCTGAAGTTCTGATTCTTGAAAACACCTTTGTTCCTTGGAGGAGGTGCACTAGCAGATGATGGAGCAGGTCTATTTGGCTTTTGCTGAAAGGATGGCTGGATCTTCCTCAACCTGTTGCATATGGATCATCAACCTTGCTATGTCCATGTCCCATATCAACATCGCAGCCTTGCCCTCCTTGCTTGACAGACGAGACAACCCAAATAGAAACAAGCTCATCTGACTCCTCATATCATCAACCATCAATGGAGCATAGCAGGACAGTTGAGTGAACTTGAACCTACACTCATGCACACTCATGGATTCCAGCTTAAGAGTAAGGAATTCTCTTACCTTGGCCTCTCTCAGCTCATAGGGAACGAAACGCCCCATGAAGGCCTCTTCTTTTTGGCAAGGTTCGCTTAAGAAAACCCCATTTTGGTTTTGCAAGAACTAGTTGCTTAAGAGAACCCATACCTGCTATTTCAGTGCTTACACCCAATTTTTCAATTTCGAGCGCTTGGGGACCTTTGGTGGCAAATTATGAAAGGATTTTATGTGCTAGATTAGTGGTAAGTTTTCTTGATCCTAAACATTCATTTTCCATTGATAAATTATGAATTTAATCATCAAAATGTGGAATTTTGGTCGGTTATGGCATGGTTATTCAAGAACCCAAGTTCTTCGCTAAATTGAAGATTTTGAAGTGATTTTGATCTCATTTTCGAAATGATTTTCCCTAGGGGTGTAAAATGGGCGGGTTGGGTTGAAATTGGAGATATTTAAATGGGTTGAAATAGAAATCGGGTTGGGTCTTGACCCGTTCAAGTTTACTTTGCGCTCAAAGGGCTAAAAGTGGGTTGGGTCTTGACCCGCCCAATTTGACCCGATTAATCTCAATAATTTTAACATATTGATATTTAACTGTTATAATAACAATTTGAATTTTCATCTCAAGATTATATTTTTGAAAAAGTAACGAATGAATAGATAAAAATTAAAAGATGTTTAGTAGATAATAATTCATACCTTCAATATAAGAACATATCTTAATTCAAAATTTTAAAATGGGTTGAAATTGGAGATTGAATTGTGCTCAATTGAGGATTCTGTTAAAATGGGTTAAGCTTGAATGGGTTGAGATTGAACCCAATTCAAATTATCTTGAGTCCAACCCTTAAAATTGTGGGCGGGTTAACTATGTTTGGGTTCATTTTTGACACCCCTAATTTTCACTAATGTATTTTTCAAGCCATAAACATAATTTTAGAGTATTGTTTTACGGATTCAGATCTCTATTTTGATATTGGGTTTTGAGTTGTTTAACCTATTTATTTACATAATTGATGTGGAAAGTGTTGTTTCCGATGGGTGATTGAAAATACTTGATTATTTTAGATTATGTGGATTTGGAAGTGCTTCAGAAGGGGAAGACTCAACTATTGGATTGATTGTTTATTGATTTAAGCCAAGTGTCTTCATAAACCTTGTATGCTAGTTAAATTTGTATGCTCCCTTTGTTGCTTGTGTGTTGGGAGTACTGGGAATGAGGGGAACGGTTAAATTATCCACTTGTTACATCTATATGAATAAAAAGGGGTTGAAATGAAATGATCTTTGTTTTGAAGATGATGATGTGAATTGCCTTATTGTAACCCTTGTTGATTGATTGATGATATGCTTGAATATATGAATAGGAACTTGAATTGTATGAATTATTGTATCTTCCGTATGGTGTGATATTGCTTGTGTGCATTGATTGTGAATAGCGTGATGAGACATGTTATGATTTATAAAGTCGATGGAAAATTGTTTTTTCTAGTTATATAAAGCCGATTGAAAATATTTACGGCTAGTGAATTAATTAAAGTTGATGAGAATTCGTTCTAGATAGTGATATAAAGCCAATGAGAAATGGTTGCATCGAGAGACTGATTATTATGACTTGATGCCTTTGAGGCTTATGCATGACTTGTTTGATACTTTAGATTGATATGTTTGTTGCGTGTCACTGAACTAATTGACTTATTTGATTTAATTCTGAAGATTGAACTGTGAATATTGGGTTTTGTGAGTTGTCTATTGTAGAATTACTAAGTTGGGTGGATTTCTATGCATGTTGTAGTTTGAGGAGATTCAGTTGGAGAGTCAGGGGTGTCCGTTTTTCTTGCCAGTGCTTTATTTAGTAGGTTGCTTGTACAGTACCGTGTTGTTGGTACTCACCCCTTTCTTCTACACTTGTGTAGGTTCCGAGCCCGAACCCATGTTATCTCTTTCCCCTTCAATTAATATCGAGGCCTATCAACGACTTTAAGAGGTAGCTGTTTGTTATCCTATGGGCCCTCTATTTTCTTTTCCCATTCACTTTGTTCTATTTGAGAAACAAAAATTGAGACTTGTATTTATTTCTTAATTCCACACTTATGTATTTAGTGGCTTGTACACGTGACAAGCAGGTTTTGGGGTATTGTTTAGAATGAATAAGTTTTCCACCATCGTCATGGTCTTGTTTTACTATATTGTAGCATTTCTTTTATTTTCATTGGGTTGAAGCTAACTTGTGTTAGTGGGAACAGACAAGTGTCACCACATTCATTTTTGGGTCGTGACATCAAAAATATTAAAATTTGATATTGAGATGATAGAAAATTTATATGGAATGTCCCTGAACACATCGAACTAAAATATTGAATGTACAATTAATAATGAAAAATTCAATAATTATGAATAGAGTATGTATTTTAACCAAAAAAAAACTTCAAATACATGAATTTTCCTTATTTATAGGGCTTACAGAAATAACCATATGGAAATACTAAATTATAGGTTAAAATATTTATTTATAGACTATTCACGAAGACAAACTTAAATATGTTTGACCTTGATCTAGCTTAAATACACATGTATTTATGTCACACACTGCTCCTCAGACGTAGTTCCTCCTCTAAAAGTTGAGCAAGCTCTCTGTGTAATTTAAACCTTGATCCACTTTTTGTTTTTGTGTGGGATATCAATGAGTGCAACCACGTGAACCACCTAATTTCACCTGGACCACCTTTGTAGGCAGGACAATGCCATTGTCTCATAGGATCACCAATCATATGAATAGTCAATTTATCAAGACATTCAAAGAATTGCTTGAACCGAAAACATTTTTTGCGCTCCTTATTATTCATTTCTTTTATATTAGTATGCTCATCAAATTTATCATCACTAAAGAAATCATCTTCATCGCTTTCATCTCGAGGAAAATCAAATTGATTAGATGATCCAATAGTGTTACATAACTCCAATTTTGGAACAATTGGATGACCACAAGTCCTATTCTTGTTTTCCAACGATTCTGAAATGGGACTGAGAAATCCATGGTATCTTCCCAGAATTGGTTTTTTCAACATTGTTATCAAACTTTCTAGCACAAACAAACCATTCATCACTTTTATCTAAGTTAACGCCCAGATCAGCAACATCTACATTTCTCTCATCGTCCTTAAATGTTTTGGGTATAGACTTATACTGTACTGATTTATTACAAAATTTTCCAACAATTTTATTGCTGCTAGAACTCATTACGGAATGAACTTAGAAAATATTGGACAAACCGAATGATGAAGGAAAAGTGAGAGTGGAAGTTGCTTGTCTCACTACATTGGCTTTTATAACTTTTTTGGTGCTACTTTAGAATGTTAGTGCACAAGACCAAAAATAGTAATCAATTTTTACATTGAAAGCTAGTATTTGATCACTACATTTACATAAAAGGAAAACTAATTATATGTAAATCAAAGGCAAAAAAGTAAATAATATGAATGATATATTTTAAAGGATTACCACAAAGGAAATATATGTATCCTTAACTGAATTTACTTTTTAGGTTAAAAAATAAAAGGATAATAGTTTATAGAATTATCCATATTTTTATCTGAGTTATCATTTAAGGGTTGATAAATGAAACAATAAGAGTTTATGAAATCACTATCTTTATCTGAGTAATATTTTTAGATTGGATAAATTAAAGGATAAGAGTAGATAAAATCATCCATATCCTTTGTTGATTTACTTTTTTTAGATTAGATAAATGAAAGGAAAATAGTTTATGAAATCATTCATATCATTGTTTAATTAGTTTATAAATTCATACATATCCTTATATGATTTACGTTTTAAGGTTAGATAAATTAAAGGAATAGAATTTATAAAATCATACATAACCTTACCTCATTTACCTTTCAAGGCTAGCTAAATTAAAGGATAAATGTTTATGAGAAGTCTCATTAAATCTCAACTTCCATCCATTCAGAAACTTTTCATTTTCTTTTCTATTTATGAATATTTTTTTACTAAAGAATTTTATTCCAATAAAACACCCCAAACAACTTGAATATTAATAATACATATGGCTTATAAACAATTTTCATATATGTTTTAAATCATATTGGTCTAATACTAATAATTTGAATAGCTCATAAATACTGAAATCTGATATGGAAATGATAGACACTTTATATGGAGTGTTCATAAACACGTGGAACAAAAAAACCAAATGGAGAATTGATCATGAAAAAATCAATAAATTTGAATAGAGTATGCAATTTAACCAACTTAACTTCAAAGACATGAATTTTCCATATTTATAGCGCTCAGTAAAATAACCATATGTCAATACGAAATTAAAAGTTAAAATCTGTATTGATATACTATACACGCAGAAGAACATAAATATGATGAACCTTGATCTAGCTTAAATACACATCTATTCGTGTCAAACAGAGCTCCTTCTCTAAAAGTTGACCAAACTCTCTGTGCAAGTTCAACCTTGATCCACCTATTATTTTTTATTAGATATCAATGAGTGCCACCACGTGAACCACCTAAGTGCACCTGAACCACCTTAGCAGGCTGGACAATGTCGTTGTCTCACATGATCACTAATCGTGTGAATATTCAATTTTTCGAGACATTAAAAGAATTTATTTTGCACTCCTCATAATTCATTTCTTATATATTAGTAGGCTCATCAAATACATCATCACGAAAAAAAATCTTGTATATCATTTTCATCTTTAGGAAAATACAATTGATTAGATGATCCAACATTGTTGCACAACTCCAATATTTCATAACAATTGGATACCACAAGTACTATCCTTGTTTTCCTAGGATTTCTAAATGGGACAGTGAGGAACTCATGGCATTTTCCCAATAATGGTTTTTCCCCATTGTTCTAAAACCTCCTATCACAAAGAAACCATTCATCATTTTTTTTCAGAGGTAAGGCCAAAACCGACAACACCAGCATTTCTCTTATTGACTCCAAATGTTTTGGGGATATACTTATACTTTGTTAATTTATTACAAAGCTTTCCTATCCTTTTATTGCTACTGGAACTCATTTTAGAATGAACATAGAAAATATTAGACAAATAAAATGAAGAGGAACAATGTAACGATCCTCCATCTCATTTTTTGTGTATTCTGATCTTTTTCAACAATTAGGTAGTTCTTGTGGGGACCCCTGGGACTAACAGTATGGTCACTGGGTTGTTCATTTGGGTTTTGTGTAAGTTTCTGCATTTTGGAGCCTTTGAAACTTAACTAGTTAACTTCTGTCAAAGGTTTAGAAAGATAGCCTCATAATGCAATTCTGATGTTTTCATTAGCTTTGGAAGGGACATTTTAGGCTGGAGCATTGTAGGTTAGGGCCCAGAGACTTTTAGTAGGAGTTTGTGTCGTTAGGTATTTTAACAATGAAGCTTAAGCCAAGATTTCATTTTGGTCACTATACTTGGTCAACACAATTATCTCTGAAAAGTGGATCTTGATCTATAACTGTAACACCTCAAAATTCTATAAAAGGAAAGGACACCAAACTAGGGCTATTGAATCAAGTCTACAAGACCAGTCTACGCTTATAGGAAGTTCTACGGGTCATAGACCAATATCGTAAGAAGTAGGAAATATAATTTGGAAATAGAGTCCTAGTAACCCATTCTACGAATGATTAGGACGGTCAATCGTATGGATGACGGATCATAGGAAGGTTCCCTAGAAAAAACCCCGACTTAGTGAAATTTTGAGTTGAAAGTTGAGGTTTATGGATGGGGTCTATGGACCATAGGAAGTTTGACGGTTCATAGGAACGATTAGTAGGAATCATACCAAAATATAGGTCTAGTTACTTGACCTTTGGTTGACTAGTACGATCCGTAGGAAATTTTTATGGTCATAGGTCTCAACCGTAAGGTTGATTGACAATTATTTTAAAGGGTATTTTGATCTTTTCCTATGCCCCTAATTACTATACTACTTCGTTTAGCCTATAAAATAGTCCCTATTACTGATTTTACCCCTAAATCTACCCATTCCCAAATCATTATCCTAAAATCCCCAAATTCTCAAAGTTTCTCTCTCAAGGCGCAAGAAAGAAGAAGCTAGGTTTTCAAGTCAAGTCTCCTTTTCACCATTTATTTCATTCTTCGATCTCAAGGTACGTACAACTTCATCAATGGGTTCCATTCACCCATTGAGCTCACAGGTTTCTAACTCTCCTCAAGTCAATTTGAATTAAGATGTTTAGGTCTTCATTCAAATCCTTGTGGGTTCTGTTTGTATGGATTGAATTGATTGGTTATGATCTTATTTTGATGATTTAAACTAAACTACATTCTTTTAACTAATTCCATGTAATGTCATGCATGATCTCATATTTTGACTATGAACAATAGTTGGGTATGAATTTATGTATAATTTTTTAATCTACGATTGATGTTTTCATGAAAGATATTCATGATTTATGAAAAAGACTTTTCTGATGATCTAGACTGCTATAGGATTGACATCAATGAAAATGTTAAAGGTTTTTAACACCAAGGGATCATGGTTTGGTGAAAGGTTTTCTCACTCATGCATGATTCAAAGATTTAAGGAGTTATTCGATGATGTTTTTTGCTTGGATTAGTATTTCAATTCTACTTTTTCTCAAGGATGATGATATGCTTATGTTTATGACTAATTTTGTTAGAATTTTTACTTAGCATTGAGAAGATATTGAGATGGTGGCTCTCCAATTTGTCGAAGTCAGGTCTCAAGTAGAATGCTCCTTGTCGCTAAATTTGTGGTCCTTTAGGCTTTCTTAAGTGACATTGCTAGTGGATCAACCTAAGCTAGAAACTCATGGTCCATTGCCCTGGCAAGTAAGGACATTTATTTTCAGTGTGGGAGTAAGATACCTTGATCAGTGTGGGAGTAAGATACCTTGTTCCCTTATAGGTTGTCTACTTTTGGTACTAATATTTTAATATTAGAAAGCTCTGTACTTGTGGTTTCCAAGTTCTGAGAGGGATTCCCCTATATATATAGATTTTTGCTTTCTTTCGCTTTTGTCTTATATTACAGACTACTTTTAATTCTTTTTAGTTCTACCCTTATACTCTTTACTTGTCATTCTGGGTATGGCTTTTCATACCTATTGGTGGATTATACTAGGTTCAATCATGACTTCATGTAACACCTCAAACTCGAGAAGGGGAAATTTCAGTTTTTCATAGACCTAGTGCCAGCACAAACAACACCACCTACGGCCCGTTGGTGCGGCGAGGATCCATTGGTTGTGGCGTGATGGACAAGTTAAAATTTTCAAAAAAATATATCAAGTTCTAGTATTTTGTGATGGGTCACCAGGACGGTCCTTCAGTTAATGCACAAGTCGTAGATAGGTCTCGTAGGTGAAACGTAGACTAAGAGAGATTGGGACCTATAGTCGTGCTCCACAGTCCATTGATGGACCCACGGGCGGTAGGTGTGGTCCATCATTGGGGGTCCACAAATGGGTGATCTCTGATCTCACTCACAACCAACTAGGACGGTCCGTGGTTTGACAAACGGACCATGGGTTGCGCCGTGAGTGAGGTCGACAATTATTTTCCTTAAGAGCTTTTGGGTCATTTTCTAATTATTATAGCCTAATACTATACCATTTTAACCTTATTTAGAAGCCCTATATAAACGTATCAAACCCCAAAATCTTCCAAATTTATTCATCATCTCAAATTTTAAAAAGAAGAACAAGTCTTTCTCTCAAATATTTCTCTTTTCTAGAAGAAAAAAAAATAAATCTAAGCTTTTCATGTCAAGTCTCCAATTCCACCATTGAGATTAAGCTTTTTGCATTAAGGTATGATAGTATTCACCCATGGAGCCCTTTCCTCCATGGAGTTCCTAAATTCTCGATTAATTAAAGTTAGAAATCCCCAATTGAGTTAGAGTTTTTCTTCTTTGTCATAGGCTCCTTTCAGTGTTGATTTATTTGATTGTTTTATGATCTATTATGCATGAATTGAGAAGATTCCATGTTTTTAAGATACATTCCCATGAACAATTGCTTAACCTTTGTTTTCTATATTATGATGATTGAAAGTGGGTTTTGAACTATAAAAGGAGAATTATGAAGGAATTGATGAAATATGATGTAAGTTGCTTTGATAGTAAAGCATTTATGATGGTGTTGTTCTTAATTGTGCTGAAAGGATTTCTTACATAATTATTCAATGCACGAATATGAGAGGCTTTCTCACATAAAGGATTCTATGGTTAAAAGGTCATCTCATCTAAAATGAATCAAATTTAAGGAGCTACTATAATAATGAGGCAACCGGCGATTACCGATGACCTCCAATGATAAGACAAGTGGCGATTACCCATGTCTCATGAATGTGAATAAAACTTAAGAATAATGAATATTTTGGGGGAGTTATGCTTAGCACCGAGTGGACAAGTGGCGATTACCCATGTCCCATGAACTATGTGCCACAATGGGTTGTCTAGATAGACATTAGCTAGTGGATCCACGCAAGCTAGATGTTCATTGTTCTTACATTTGCAAGTGAGAACACCACTTTTCGATGTAGGGTAGACACCAAATTCCATGTTAATAGCTCACATGGTCTTACATGTCGGTTAAAGGTAATTCTCTCATAATAATGAACTAAGGTCATCTCAAGAAGTATCTCATGAACATCTTAAATGTTTTAATGACTTATCATTTCTAACTCTTTTATCTCATGATTTTAGCTTGGTTATATCATATCATGAAAATGTACCTTTTGCATGATTTCACATGTTTTATGCATTGCTATCATACTTGGTACAATTTTTTACTAACACATACTTTTGCCTACATTCTCCCAAATGTAGGGGCCAACACTCAAAATTTGCACTTTCGTGGCTTGGATCATTTAGCAGAAGCTTGAAGATTGGTTAGTTTTCATGCTCCGAGGATCAAGCCTTTATTTCATTTTGTCTTCATATTTAAGTTTTGAACTTGATGTACGGGTTACATCTCGAGCATTGTTATGTACTAGATGGCTTTGAGACATTGGTTAGACTTCCGCTTCTTTTTATAAAACTTTGAATTGTCTTATAAATTCTATTGAATTTCTATTATCTTGTATGATGTATTGTAAGTGGCTTGTGTATGCCCTCTCGGGATCTATACGCCAGGTTACACCTAGGGTATACTTTGGGTCATGAAAAACTTGGTATTTTGAGCACAAGGTTTAGAAAGGTCCTAGGAAAGTCTCATAAGCCACGTTGAGTGGAATCTTGTTCATGAGTGTAAAGTGCGCCACATTTATAAATGAGAGGCTATAGGATGTTTAGGAAACTCCACTTCTTTCATTACTCTAAATTCGTGTTGTAGAGTTTAACTCTATAATGCCTCTCTCCTTATCCTTATCAAATGCTCTACAAGATATGGCAATTTGAAGGGCATATGCTAGAAGGAATGTGATAGAGAATGTGGAACAAGAGGGTCCTCCTGAAGCTACTCAAGTTTCGGTCGACCTTTAGGCCGAACAAGTGATTAATGCGAAATTTAGGGCTGCTTTCCAAGTGTTATCTCAAGCCAATAAGGAGTTTGTGAATCCTGTGAACATAAATGTGGGTACTGCGGCAACTAGAGTGAGGGATTTCACTAGGATGAATCCCCCGGAGTTTCATGGTTCCAAGGTTAAGGATGACCATCAAGAGTTCATTGATGAAGTGTACAAGGTGTTGATGATTATAAGAGTGACGCCGGTGGAAAAGGTCAAATTGGCCGTTTTCCAACTTAATGGTGTCGCTCAAGTTTGGTTCAACTAATGGAAGGAAGTGAGGGCAGTTGATGTGGGTCCTCTCGATTAGGAAAAGTTTAAGGTTGCTTTGCTGGATAGGTTCTTTCCCTTTGAAATGAGGGAGTAAAAGGTACTTGAGTTCATCAACCTTTGTCAAGGAAACATGAGTGTGAAAGAATATGCTTTGAAGGTCACACAATTGTCTCGATATGCTCCTACTGTGATTATTGATCCTAGGGCAAGGATGAGTAAGTTTGTTCCGGGTGTGTCCGAGATGTGGTTAAGGAACATGGGGAATTTCTTGGAGATTAGTATGAAAATTTGCAAAAAAATAAGTTTCCTACGAATTTTAATATTAATGCCTAGGAAAATCCCCATGTAATTCACACTTTTCCTGTAGTGGTAGGACCATTATGCGTATCAATGATATGGAAATTTCTCGTCTCATGGTTTATGCTCAACAAATTGAAGAGGGGAGACTAAAGGAAAGGTCTAGGGAGGCAACGAGAACCAAAGCCGATGATGGTAACGTCTCACACTCAAGGTCCGATGGACATGGTCGTTCTAAATTTTGACAAAGCTTTTTCGGCCAAGTTTCCTCCAATGCTCCTTGATGAGTCGATAATTTTGACTTATGTAAAGCTTGTTATTGAATGAATTTGTGTCCTCAATGCCGTGTTCATAATTGATGTGAATTTGTGTATATGCAGCAATGAAGGATAAAGAACAAGGCAAGGACATTACGATTAAAAAAAAAGTAAAAAAGTTGAAAATGCTGAAGAAAGAGAAGTTGTAGCTCACAAAATCCACTAGCGACTCACCGAATGATCCTCCAGCTCACCAAACTTTCAAGTTAAGTAGCCCATGAACTAAATAAGCGAACTCGGCAAGTGCAAAGACACATTCACGATTCGCCGAATGGAATAGAGATCGCAATCCAGCTCATAAATCTTCCAGAACAATATGATGTAGAACTCAAGCCAAAAGGTGAGAAGATGGCCTGTCAGCAGATCGCCGAGTCGATCGGCGATCCCGACTAACTTCACCGAGTGAGCCCACGTTTTGACATTTTGGGAAGTTTTTGGAAACGTATAAATTGGTTTTTGAATAGAAAAAAGATAGTCTTACACAGTGTATTATATAGTTTTTAGATTTTTTTCACATACAATGACATTATTGAATACTCATGGAGGTTTTTGGGCTTATATTATTGGGGATTCAAGGTTTAAGTCTTAATTTCAAGATTTAACCTTTGGAGACTTTGTTAATTCGATGGAACATCATCTTGGTAACGATTTCTTTCTTTTTCCTATGATTGGCTAAACCCCGTTGCTATAATTAATGTTGTTTTGAAATGGGTTCAATCATTTATTCAAGTTTTAATCTATGAACTGAAGTTGTAAATTTAGTTCTAGTTATAGCTCTTGATGTTTGCTTGCAGAAGATTCATAGAGTAGAAGAAATGATTGATAATTGTATTGGCTTATATCTTTACAACCCAGCTTCAAAATGTGGGTTGAGTTAAGGAATTGGGTGTTTTTTTATTGCGAACCTTGTTGAGGTTTGAGAGAACTCACTCAAAGAAAAATTGTTGATTGAGATATAGCTATTATATTCAAAACCCATCCTACCCATTGAGATTCAACAACTTAAAGCAATTGATAATTATCCATTAAGCGAAATTAGTATTCAATTATTCACACACTCCAACAGGCCACTTTATACTTGTTGAAACCCCGTATTAGTTGCTTCTATTAACAATGTTACAAACTCTCTTGATATTAAAAATCTAGACCTTTCGATTTATATTATGTTACGTGTTATTTACTTCCCTTCTATAAGAAATTAGAACACTTCAACTCTTCGTACTTTAATTCCCTACCATATCACTCCTTGTGGGATCGACCCTAACTCATCGTTGGTTTTATACTTGTTAGTGACCGCGTACACTTTGAATTATAAAAGGTGTAGTTGAGCATTATTTATAATGGTGTCGCTGCCGGGGAGTGGTGTTTAAAATTCTTTTATTGAAGTGTTTTTGTGAACTAATTTGGTTGTAGTAGAATTTTCTTATTGTGTTTTAGTTGTTTACTCTCAATAGGTGAAGAAATGAGTGCGAGCAGGAGCAATGTGAGTCAACTTGGACATAATGATGACATCGTAGACTTTAACGATGTCAATGCAGATCAAATAGGAAGTGCCGGTGCTATTGATTTCCCCCAACTGTGGGCAACACTGTTTTCCATGTGACCGGAACTATGCTTCAGCTGCTCCAAATGAAAGGTTTCTTTGGGGGACGTCATCATGGAGACCCTCATGATCACATCCGGAATTTTGTGGCTGTGTGTGGACTATTCTCCTTCAAGAATATCTCTCAAGAGTGAATCCAACTTCGTTTGTTTCCCCTCTCTCTGATAAGGGAAGAAATAAAGTGGTTGGCCGAGCTACCAAGAGAATCTTTTACTTCTTGGGAGGAACTCACAGTAGTGTTTTATGAAATATTATTTCATTCCTCGAAGATGGTCAAGTTGAGGGACAACGTTCAAAATTTCAAGCGGATTGATGGTGAATCTATATATAAAACATGGTTGAGGTTTCAAAACCTACTTCTCAAATGTCCTACTCATGGATTATTAAATAATGTTCTTTTGCAATATTTGTACCAGAGTCTTGACACAGTCAACAAAGGTGTTGCCGATCAACTTATTAGGGGTGGAATTATAAGACAACCTTTTTCTGTGGCATCGATGTTGCTTGATGAGATGACCAAGATTAATCGAGCAAGGCATACAAGGGAGGATCAAATGTTTCCTCTAAACCTTGGGCTAACAAAGGAACATTTGGAAAAGAACCAAGAACTTGATGAGAAAATGGCAAAGATAATGACCCACATAGACTTGTTGACGAAACATATCATGGGAGGTGGTTATAAGGTTCTGAATGCGGTTGGTTCTAGATAACGCACAATTCGAGGCCATGTACAATGAAGAGGTTCAATTTTTGTCAAACCAAGTGGGGGTTCTTGTCTGAGCTATCCTAGGTTGGGCGGGAATCAAGGTTGTAACAATGATCGTGGTGGTGGTTGGAGAGATCGGGATCGAGATTGGCGTTATAGGGGTACAAATTGGAGAGATAGGGAACGTGATAAAGATCGTTATGTGCCTCCTCCTGAACGGTCAAAACGAGAGAACAAAATGCCGTCCCAGAAAGATTTGAGACCAAGGATATACTTCTTGCATCCTAAACAAGGTAGAGGGAACAGATAAGGTACTCAAGGAGATGAAGGGCGATATCTCCTTATTGAATTAAACAGTGACATCTCACTCGGTTTCCAAAAGCAACTTGAGATGCAATTGGGGCAAACGTAGCCCAATTCACAACTGGTGCACCCTAAGCTCTACTCTTCTTCCATTAGTCGTACCATACTCTAGAAATACCCTTCAGTTGGTATGTAGCTAGTTCCACTCACTTACAATCAGCAACATGCATAACCTCAAAAACCTTTTGTAGTTCTTCCACAAAGTTTCTCAGATCCTAGTGACGTCTGGAGGATTCATCCTTAAGAACTCAGGGACTCTGGATATATCAGCCACGTCATGTTGATCCCCTCTCTGCTGACCAACTTGGTTGGCCACCACTTGAAACAACATCCAGATAGCATCTATAAACTCAGCATTAATGACCTCCCCTTGGAGTTGCACTTCTGGTGCATGGGGACCCCTTGATCTTGAGGATCAGCATTCCTTCTAACAGGATGACCTCGAACAGCTCTTCGTGGAGGCATGATTTTAAAGATACGCGCAAGCAAGAATTACAAAGAAACTTAATATAGTTGAACTCTATCACACAAAAATAGTATGAAAGAAGTGAGATTGTTCCTAAATGTCACGACCTCCTAATTATAGATGTGGCGCTCTTCACACCGATAACTAGAACTCTACAGACACAACTTCATAGACTCCATAGGACTCTTGAACTATGTGCTCTGATACAAAGTTTGTCGTGGCCTGAGCCTACACACTGGATGTGGCCGACATTCGAGAACCATTGCTATCCCTAAGCGAACCCTTTGCCTTGCTCAATACTCAGCATAAGACTTACTCAACACAATCCACAAATGGTCGACATACTCATTCTCACTCCTTGAATAGATCAAAATATCATTGATAAACACAATCACAAACATGTCTAGGTATTTCCTAAACACTCCATTCATCAAGTTCATAAACGCCGCTGGAGCATTAGTTAAACCAAACGACATCACTAGGACTTCATAATGACCATACCGAGTCTGGAATTACGTAATCGGAATGTCAACCCCTCTCACCCTCAATTGGTGATAAGCCGAACAGAGATCAATTTTAGAGAAATAACTAGCCCCTTGAAGCTGGTTAAACAAGTTATCTATCCTTGGAAGAGGATACTTGTTCTTAATGGTCACCTTATTCAATTATCGATAATTGATGCACATACGAAGAGACCCGTCTTTCTTTCTAACAAATAACACTAGAGCACCCCATGTAGATTCTCATTCATAAATGTGGCGCGCTTCACACTCATGAACAAGATACTACTAGAAATGAAACTACATCATGAGAAAAAGGCATCCTCAAACCATGAGGACTCACCAACAAGCTCAAAAGATAGTCAAGTCCAAGCACTAGCCACTAGAATGATCACCTCGAGAACTGGACCCTACACTTGGGAAAAATGTAGGCAATGTAGACGTCAGTACAAAACTACACTAAGTATGATAGCCATGCATAAAAACATTGAATACATGAAAAAAAGGACTTTTCATTTGAAAGTCTGCAATTTATCAAATTTAAAGATCATCATAAGGATAGTGGAAAAAGCATAAGTCATAAACATAGTTACCATAATCATAATCATCTTTAAAAGGCTTTGAAAACTCATACAAAAGATCCTTGAGTAACCATAGTTCATAATTCATATTCTTGTTCTTATTGTTGTGGGAATAAGCCTTAACCCACATGAGGCCATGTGAGCATAACATGGAATCCTATGTTACCCACACCAAAAAGGGATGTCCTACTTGCCTAAGGTAGAACCATACTTTTTAGATTAGGTGAATCCACTTGCTAAAAAACCTATTGGGGCATATAATTTATGGGATAAGGATATTGCTACTACAAACCCAGACTCAACTTGCGTAAAAGGCTTCCATCTCATGAGACATACTTTGGGAACCTGGATTCAACTAGTGTAAAAGGATCCCATTGGAAAGTCGGACTCAACTAGTGTAACAACTTTCATCTCATAAACAATATTAACTCGGTGCTAAGCATTAATTCCCACGGAGTACATATTAAGTAGGTTCATATTCATGAGAGAATGTATTGACACTCAATCCATGCTTAGTTCATAAGATAGCTCTTAGATCATGCATGAGAATAACCTTTCACCATCCATGTCTACATATAGATTCAATAGGTGAGAAGGCCTTTCAACCTTAGAATCTTCATTATGTGAGAAAACCTTTCACATCATATCACATTCATGCATAGGTGTGTATATGACAATACCCTTTCACTAACATAACAACTACATTATAATCATAGACACTTCACTCTCAAACTGTTCTTAAAGCATATACATATATTTCATAAGATCATGCATAATTTACATACTTTCCCTTTCAAAGTTCCAAGTTCACATTCTATCAACACTTTAAGAATTCAAACTTTAGACATGGATATCGTCATAATTCAAGTAACTCAATTACTACATGGATAATTTTCATAACATTCTCCCTTCACCAACAAATGCCCTTTCAAAGTTCCAAGTTCACTTTCCATCAACACATCAAGAATTCAAACTTTACACATGGATATCATCATAATTCAAGTAACTCAATTACTACATGGATAATTTTCATAACATTCTCCCTTCACCAACAAACACTCACATCAGAAGATCATCATTGGGAAATTTGGGGATTTCATGGGTTCTTAGGTATTACAACACAAAAACCATAAGAAATCACCAATTCATACATAATATAACATAATTCAATCATTAGAATCAATTTTGAAAGGAACCCATGACTCTTGGAATAAAACCCTAACTTTTGGGGATTTCAACCTTTGAAATTGGTATTTTGAAGGGGCTCCATGGATGAATTCTATCCCTGGATGAAAGCTATCATACCTTATCAATGAATCCCAATTAATTTTGTATGAATAACCTTGATTCTTGAATCCTAGATCCAACTTCCTTCTTCTTCTTCTAGGTCTAGAGAGAGAATATTTTGTGAGGATGAAGTTTTGGGAAATGATTCTTGAACCCTAGCTCCAACTTCCTTCTTCTTCTTCTATGTCGCCCAATGACACAGAGCATGATGATCTTGAAGGCTAGTGCAAGATGGCGATGAACTACACCAAAGGGCGAATCGCCGAGTTAATCGGCTATTTCGACTACCCTCGCCGAATGATCCACCAACATTAACTTTTGAAGTCTATAAATGCTAACTCTTTATTAATTTTTAGAGAGCCAGACCATTATTATAATTTTCACAATAGAATAATACTTTTTGATATTTTTACTCTAAGTTTGAGAGGATTTTGGAGCCTTGAAGGAGAAGAGGGTTTTCATCTTCAAGATTTGGAGTTGGGTCTCTTGGATTCTGCATTATTGGCCTGTAACAAGACTTAAATTTTCATACCCATTTGAATGCAAACTCATTTAGGTAGAAATTTCTATTTCTTGTTCATGTGTGGCTAAAAAACCCCATTCTTGGGGTTTGATTTAGCTATTATGTGTTGATATTATTGTTGGGTCTTGCTTGCTGATAGGTTAGATGTATTTTAATGGTGATTTCACCTAGTAGCTGTGGTTTAATTTAATGGATTTGTATTTGCAAATACAAAACCACCTATGTGTTTTCGGATTGCCCGAGAAGGAGGTCACGAAACCAAGACTGCTAGACTAATGGCCTAAGGAGTGGGTCCATATGAGGTTCAGCCCGAGAGAGTGAGCCCTAGTCCCATATCCTAGAGAGTGAGTGCAATAAGGCGTAGGCTGGCCTACATGTGGCAAATGGGTGTCCGAGATGAACCCATTAGAAACGGGGAAAGTTGCCCGAGAAGGAACTTATTTCCATCTAACGCTTAACCTAGTCACTATTATCTTGCAAAATTTCCTATCGAAAGCATGTGCCCAACTATTTATCTACAACTTGTATTTCGGTCACACCCCAAGAACTCTTCCCCATACTTGATTTTCTTGTTAATTTTACTGTTTTTACTATTTGTGACAAAACCCCTAATTGATATTTGACACTTTTCTATCACCCCCCTTTTATTTACTATGTTTTTACTCGTTAATGTCTTTGCTACGACTAAGCATAACTAAATTTTATTTTTCTATTAATTCTCAAAACCACTCCCTTGGGACACGACCCCAACCCTTGGTTGGGTTACTATATTATTGACGATTCTAGACACTCGAACTGTAGGTTAGTGTCGTTGGTCACGATAAGCATCACTAACCAAACTCTCTTGATATTAAAAATCAAAACCTTTTGATTTATATTATGTTACATGTTATTTACTTCCGTTCTACAAAAAATTAGAACACTTAACACTTCGTACTTGAATTCTCTACCGTATCACTCCTTGTGGGATCGACCCCAACTCATCGTTGGGTTTATACTTGTTAGCAATGGCCTACACTTTTAATTATAAAAGTTGTAGTTGAGCGTTATCAAAAATGGCATTGCTGCTGGGGAGTGATGTTTAAAATTATTTTATTGAAGTGTTTTTGTGAACAAATTTGGTTGTAGTAGAATTTTCTTATTGTGTTTTTGTTGTTTGCTCTCAATAGGTGAAGAAATGAGTATGAGAAGGAGCAATGTGAGTAAACTTGGACATAATGATGACATCGTAGACTTTAATGATGTCAATGCAGATCAAATAGGAAGTGTCGGTGCTATTAATCTACCCCTAACTGTGGGCAACACTATTTTCCATGTGACCGGAACTATGCTTCAGCTTCTCCAAATGAAAGATTTCTTTGGGGGACTTACTCATGGGACCCTCATGATCACATACAGAATTTTGTGGATGTGTGTGGAGTATTCTCCTTCAAGAATATCTCTCAAGAGTGAGTCCGACTTCATTTGTTTCCCTTCTCTCTGATAGGGGTTGAAATAAAGTGGTTGGCCGAGCTACCAAGAGAATCTTTTACTTCTTAGGAGGAACTCACAATAGTGTTTTATGAAAGATTCTTTCCTTACTCGAAGATGGTGAAATTGAGGTACAACATTTAAAATTTCAAGCGGATTGATGGTGAATCTCTACATGAAACATGGTTAAGGGTTCAGCAACTACTTTTGAAATGTCCTACTCATGGATTATTGGATAATGTTCTCTTGCAATATTTCTACCGGAGTCTTGACACAGTTAAAAAAGGTGTTGCCGATCAACTTATTAGGGGTGGAATCATGAGAGAACATTTTGCCATGTCATCGACGTTGCTTGATTAGATGACCAAGATTAACCGAGCAAGGCATACAAGAGAGGATCAAGTGTTTTCTCTAAACCTTGGGATGACAAAGGAACGATTGGAAAAGAACCATGAACGTGAGGAGAAAATGTCAAAGATAATCACCCAAATGGACTTGTGGACAAAACATGTCATGTGAAGTGGTTATAAGGTTCTGAATGCGGTTGGTGCTAGTAGTTGAATGAGTTTGGATGACGCACAATTCGAGGCAATGTACAATGAAGAGGTTCATTTTTTGTCAAACCAAGTGGAGGTTCTCTTCAGAGCTATCCTAGGTCGGGCGGGAACCAACGTTGTAACAACGATCAATATTGTCGTTGCAGAGATCGGGATCGAGATTGGCGTGATAGGGGTGCACATTGGAGAGATAGGGATCGTGAAAGAGATCGTTATGTGCCTCCTTATAAACGGTCAAAATCGAAATAACAAAATGCCAACCCAAAAAGCTTTGAGACCGAGGATATACTTCCCACATCCTGAACAAGGTAGAAGGAATGGATAAGGTACTCAAGGAGATGAAGGTTGATATCTCCTTATTGAATCAAACAGTGACATCTCACTCAATTTCCAAAAGCAACTTGAAAGGCAAATGGGGCAAACGCAGCCCAGCTCGCAATCGGTGAACCCTCAGCTCTACTCTTCTTCCATTGGTCGTACCATACTCTAGCAACACCCTTCAATTGGTATGCAGCTAGTTCCACTCACTCAGAATCAACAATATGCATAACCTCAAAAACCTTTTGTAGCTCTTCCACAAAGTTTTTCGAATCCTAGTGACACTGGAACCGGTGAAGTTTGGAGGATTCATCCTTAAGAACTCATGCATTGTGGATGTATCAACCAATTCATGTTGATCCCCTCTCTATTGTCTAGCTTTGTTGGCCGCCACTTGATTCAACATCCATATAGCATCTCAAAACTAAGCATCAGTAACCTCCCTTTGGGGTTGCACTTCTGGTGCATTGAGGACCCCTTGATCTTAAGGATCAACATTCCTTGTAGCAGGACGACCTCGAATAGGACCTCCTAATTATAGATGTGGTACACTTCACACCGATAACTATGACTCTACATACACGGCTTGATAGACTCCCTTGGACTCTTGAACTTTGTGCTCTGATACCAAGTTTGTCACAGCCAGAGCCTACACCCTTGAGGTGGCCCACACTTGAGAACCATTACTATCCCCAAGCGAACCCTTGGCCAGACTCAATACTCAGCAGAAGACTTATTCAACACAATCCTCAAATAGTCAACATGCTCATTCTCACTCCATGAATAGATGAAAATATCATTGATAAACAAAATCACAAACATTTCTAGGTATTGCCTAAACACTCTATTCATCAAGTCCATAAATACCGCCGGAGCATTAGTTAAACCAAACGACATCACTAGGAATTCATAATGACCATACCGAGTCTGGGGTTCCGTCTTCGGAATGTCTACCCCTCTCGACCTCAATTAGTGATAACCCGAACGAAGATCAATTTTAGAGAAATAACTAGCACCTTGATATTGGTTAAACAAGTCATCTATCTTTGGAAGAGGATACTTGTTCTTAATTGTCACCTTATTCAATTGTTGATAATCGATGCACATACGAAAAAACCCATCTTTCTGTCTAAAAAATAACAATGGAGTACCCAATGGAGAGTTACTCGGTCGAATAAAACCATTGTCTAACCGATCATTTAACTGTTCTTTCAACTCCTTTAACTCAGCCAGGGACATTATATAGGGACGAATAGAGACAGGTTGCGTATCTGGGAGAAGGTTAATACCGAAGTCTATTTCGCTCTCTGGAAGAATACTGGGTAGATCATCTGGGAACACTTCCAGAAACTCATTTACAATGGGGACCGACTCAAGAGTAGGGGTTTAGAATCCATATCCCTCACCCTAACAAGATGGTAAATACATCCCTTGGAGATCATCTTCGTAGCCTTCAAACATTAGACAAACTGACCCTTAGGCATAGAATATCCCACCTTACCCTCAAGGATAGGCCCATTCTAGAACTGAAACTTAACCACACGAGTTCTACAATCAATCGATGCATAACAAGACTGCAGCCAATTCATACCAAGTATAACATCATAATCTAACATGTCAAGCTCCTACCAAATCAACAAGAGTAACTCTATGAGATAGGGAAATGGGGCATCTTTTATAAACCCTCTTAGCCACCATAGAATCACCAACTGGAGTAGAGACAGAAAAAGGTTCTAATAACACATCAGGGAGAACATAGAATCTCATAGCCACATATGGTGTTACAAATGACAAAGTAGCATTGGGGTCTAACAAAGCATACACATCTATATGAAAAATTTTAACATACCAGTGACCACGTCCAGAGAATTCTCTTGTTCACCTTGGTTTTGGAGAGTATAAAAGCATTTTTGCTTGGGAGCATTGGAATTTGAACCACTAGGAGAAGCTTTCTTGCCCTCTCTTTATTGAATCTTAAGCATCGGAAAATCTCTCATTTTGTGACATCTCTTTCCACAACTAAAGCAACCATCTGTGCCAACTAGGCACTTACCATCATGCTTCCTTCCACACTTCACACAAGTAGACCTAGTAACATAAGAACCATCGCCATTACCTCCTTGGGGTTTAGGGTTTGACACCCTATCCTTCTTGAACTTTGGAGGAGCACTAGAGGAACTTTGGTTGGAAAACTTTTGTCTAAACCTTGGTCGACCTTGTCCATCGAACATAGCCTTGGAGAAGTTCCCATCACCGGTACTAGTTCTTTTCACCTCCCTATTCTTTTCTTTAAGTTTCTCTTCCTCCATTAGTTGGGCATACACGATGAGACGTGAAATATCCTTATCTTGCACAAGCATTATCGTTCGACATTCTTTGACTACTATGTCGGACACTCCCATCACAAACTTATTCATCTTAGCCCTCAAATCCGCCACTATAGTTGGAGAATACTTGGATAGTTGGGTGAAATTTAGAGCATATCCCTTCACACTCATACTCCCTTGACGAAGGTTAATGAACTCTTGCATCTTAGCTTCCCTCAACTCAAGAGGAAAGAACCTATCAAGAAACACTGATTTAAACACTTCCTACTCAATGGGACCCACTCTTACCATCCTTCCCTCCTTCCATTGATCATACCATACTTGAGCAACATCTTTCAATCGGTAAGCGGCTAACTCCACCTTATCTTCCGAAGTCACCTCCATAATAGCAACTACCTTATCGACCCCATCGATAAACATTTCAAGATCCTCCTCCACTTTGGAACCACAAAATTTTGGAGGGTTCATCCTAGCAAAGTCCCTCACTCTTGAAGCCGCGGAATTCACATTAGGGTTCACAAGATCAATCACCTCTCTATTGGCTTGAGCCGTCACGACTTTAGCCAAAACTTGAATAGTCGTCCTAAACTTCGTATGAGTAACATTTTCAACTAGAAGATCAACCAGAGCTTGAGGAGCTTGAGGAGGAGCTCTTTGATTCACATTGTGTTCCTCATTACTTCTTGTGAAAGCCCTTCGAGTAGTCATATCTTGTAGAGCATCGAGTATGGATTAGAAGAAAGGCTTTATCGAGTTAAACTCTATTGCACGACTCAAAAGTAATGAAAGACGTGGAATTTCCTAAGCATCTTGTAGCTTCTCATTAATAAATCTGGCGCACTACACACTCATAAACAAGACTCTACTAGATATGGCTTATGAGGCATAATCCTAGAATCATTCTAAACCTTGTGCTCTGATTACCAAGTTTCTAACGACCTAGGGGTACCCCCTAGATGTAACATGCCATATAGAACCCCCGAAGGACTCCATACAAGCCACTTAGCTCACATAACGTAAGCAATAGAACAATAAAAGTAAAACACATTTCAAGTCTAAGATTTTCATAAAAGAAAAGCAGAAGTCTAGACACTGAGTCTCAACATAGCCATATATTACAACGTTTGAATGAAATAGGGCCTAGCCTATACAACATGTACAAAAAGGGAAATATAAGAAATGAAACTACATCATAAGAAAAAGTTGTCCTCGAACCATGAGGACTCACTAACAAGCTCGGAAGATATTTATGTCCAAGCACTAGCCACTAGAATGATCACCGCGAGAACTGGACCCTACACTTGGGAAAAATGTAGGCAATGTATGTGTTAGTACAAAAAAGCACTAAGTATGATAGCCATGCATAAAAACATTGAAAACAGGCAAAAAGGGACATTTCATTTGAAAGTATGCAATTTATCAAATTTAAAGATCATCATAAGGATAGTGGAAAAAGCATAAGTCATAAACATAGTCACCATAATCATAATCATCTTTAAAAGCCTTTGAAAACTCATAAAAATGATCCTTGAGTAACCATAGTTCATAATTCATATTATTGTTCTTATTGTTGTGGGAATAAGCCTTAACCGACATGAGAACATGTGTGCTTAACATGGAATCCGGTGTTAGCCACAACAAAAAGGGTTGTCCTACTTGCCTAAGGTAGAAACATACTTTTTAGCTTAGGTGGATCCACTAGCTAAATAACCTATGGGGGGGTACATAATTTGTGGGATAAGGAGGCTACTAGAAACCCGGACTCAACTTGCGTAAAAGGCTTCCAACTCATAAGACATACTTTGGGAACCCGGACTCAACTAGTGTAAAAGGATCCCATTGGAAAGCCGGACTAAACTAGTGTAAAAGCTTTCATCTCATATACAATATCCACTCGGTGCTAAGCGTTAATTCCCATGGAGTACATATTAACTTTTGACTTAAGTTCATATTCATGGAAGATTGTCTTGACACTCAATCCATGATTAGTTCATAAGATAGCTCTTAGATCATGCGTGAGAATAACCTTTCACCATTCATATCTACATATAGATTCAATAGCTGAGAAAGCCTTTCAACGTTAGAATCTTTAATATGTGAGAAAACCATTCACATCATATCGCATTCATGCATAGGTGTGTATATGAGAATATCCTTTCACTAACATAAAAAATATATCATAATCATAGACACTTCACTCTCAAAGTTTTCTTAAAGCATATACATATATTTCATAAGATCATGCATAATTCACATACTTTCCTTTCCAAGGTTCAAAGTGCACTTTCAATCAACACATCTAGAATTCAAACTTTAGACATGGATATCATCATAATTCAAGTAACTCAATCACTACATGCATAATTTTCATAACATTCTCCCCTCACCAATAAAGACTCACATCACAAGATCATTATTGGAAAATTTGGGGATTACAACATAAAAATCTTAAGAAATAACCAATTTATACATAATATAACATAATTCAATCATTACAATCGATTTTGAAAGGAACCCATGACTTAGGAATCAAACCCTAACTATTGGGGATTTCTACCTTTGAAATTGGGATTTTGAAGGGGTTCTATGGATGAAAGTTACCATACCTTATCAATGAAGCCCAATGAATTCTATGTGAATAACCTTTCTTTTTGAACCTTCTTTTTTTTCTTCTTCTAGTTCTAGATAGAGAATATTTGGTGACGATGAAGTTTTGGGAAATGATTTGGGTTTTTGGAATAATGAGTTGAATGACTTAATTTAGGGGTCTAAATTCCTTATATAGGCGGTCTAGATTAGGGTAAACTGACACCACTTAATCTTAATTACAATTGGAAAGACCCAAAATACCCCTACACTTAACCATCAACCGTTGTTTGGTGACTAGGGCTTTTGTCCAAACCACGGACCCTCCACCCATGGGGCATGGATCCACCAACAGGTCGTCGGTCCTGCCTTTGGTCACTACCAGGCATTTTTCTAGGGTCCTCCTCAAGGGCCCATGGTTGGTCCTTAGGGGGTGTTACCTTGACGTTCTAACACGAAATCATCTATTTTAAGTACGGGAAGTTACATTCATTAATCTAACCCTCACATTCAGCTCTAGATTAGCCTACTAATTTCTGAGGTGTTACACCTTGCCAAAGGTATAAAGGGATGACTGCCATGATCACTAAATCTGATACCCAACAGAGGGGACTTATACTCCTACGGGGGCACGTAGTTTTGGGACTATAAGGGTACGCTGAAACCTAGTCCAAATCGGTGCTAAGCCTACTTCCAACTGGAAATGTGTATGACACAACATAACTAAAATATTGGATAGCTCAATATTCTGACATGCAAATCTAAGAATGCAACATTTAAGACTGGCAATGTAACATTCGAAAACTGGAGCATGTTTATCTATTTAACTGACCTAGCAAGTGTAATTTATGAACTAAGAGAATCTACACAACTAGGGTTCTAAGTTTCATGCAAGGAACTAAGCAACGATTCCACAAAAAACATGATAATATGATTAAGTACACTATATCAGCTAAATCACAACAATTATCCAAGGTTGTAGAAACCCTAGGTCTAAACAAGATATAGAGAATCAAGAATCTGATTGAATTTTAGGGACCTAGTGGATGAAAGGAACACACTAGTGAAATGCCACATCCCTGGTGATGAAATCTATAGAGAAATCCTTCGATTTCGGGGCCAGAACGGAAGAAAACATGTTGCGTGTTCTTGAGGGAAAACTAGCGCCTTTCTCTTCTCCTTTTTCTCTAAGTTTTTATGATTAATCGCTTAGGGTAGGTTCACACTAGGATATTAGGCTAAAACTAACCAAAACAACGTTGTTTAGGGATTAAATAATAAGGAAAAGACCAATCTACCCCAAAGTTGAAAGTCGACTTCCAACTTACGGACCCTGACCGATGGTCTGTTCTCTCAGTCTGTCATCTGACTTAAGAGAGGGAGAACAAGGACCTTGAACCACTGACCTGAACCACGGACCGTGGTCCCACCTAGAGTCCATAGGTCTCGTCGTGGTTCAGGATTTTCTGGAACATTTCATAGAGGTGCTGAGGTGACCAACCATAGACCACACCTAGGGTCTATGATCCCATCCACAAGCCGTGGGTGGCCTCAGTCAGTGTCACCTGTACCATTTGAAAATCTATTATTTGATCCTTCTCAAATCTGGGATTGTACATTATCTTCCCCTTGGGAACATTCGTCCTCGAATAAAATCTAAACTAGTTGAGTATGGAGGGAAAGAGCTGCAATCTCTACCACTAAGTACTAGATTCTGATATCTGAGTGAACTGAGTTTCAAGAACATGCAAATATGGTAAAAATGCAAGAACAACTGAATGAACATGATACGAAGACTGAACCTGCGCAAGAGTAAACTAAGAGACTAGAGAGAAACTATTAGCCCAAGATGAAATAGAATCAGAAGGAATGAGATGAGGATCCATGGACTTCATGGCTTTTTCTGTTTCCCAAGTAGCTCCCTCTACGGACTGACTCCTCCACAAAACCTTCACTGAAGCTACTTATTTATTTCTCAACCTACGAACAAGATAATCAAGAATTTCAACTGGAACATCCTCATAAGTGACACCATCCTTCACGACCACACTCTCTAATGGTACAATTGATGTTGGATCACCTACACACTTTTTGAACAAGGAAATGTGAAAGACTGGATGAACCCCTGCTAGTTTTTCTGGCCACTCTAACTCATAAGCCACATTACCAACCCTTTTTAGGATCCTGTAAAGACTTACATAACTAGGACTTAGCTTCCTTTTCTTGACAAATCTCATAACCCCCTTCATACGTGACACTTTCAGGAAAACCCAATCATCAATTTCAAACTCTAAGTTCCTTCTCATCACATATGCATAGGATTTCTGATGACTCCGAGCTATCTTAATTCTATCTCTAATGAGCTGCCCTTTTTCGATAGCTTCATGAACAAAATCTGGCCCAATCAATACTGCTTATCCTTCTTCAAACCAACCAATCGGGAACCTGCATCTATGCCCATATAGTGCCTCATAAGGGGCCGTTTGAATATTCGAATGATAGCTATTATTATAGGCAAACTTTATCAGAGGTAGGTGATCATCCCAACTTCTCTTTAAATCAATCATGCAAGCTCTTAACATGTCCTCTAAGGTCTGAATTGTACATTTTTCCTGACCATCCGTCTGTGGATGAAATGTTGTGCTGAGATTTACCTGAGTACCAAGACCTTTCTGTAACGATTTCCAGAAAGAAAAGTTAAATTGAGGACCTCTGTCTGAGATGATAGACAAAGGAAACCCATTCAACCTGTCTATCTCATGGATGTAGAGTTTGGCGTAGACCTCCACCGATTCTGTAGTCTTGACAACCAAGAAGTTAGCGGAGTTAGTAACTCTGTCTACTATTACCCAAATGGAGTCATACTGTCTGCGAGTACGGGGTAAACCTGTAATGAAATCTATGTTTATCACTTCCTACTTCCATGTAAGAATGTTAATCTCTTGAGTCATACCTCCTGGTTTCTGATGTTCTACCTTAACATGTTGACAATTTGGACACTTAGCCACAAAATTTGCTATGTCTCTCTTCATTCCATTCTACTAAAAGACTTCACGTACATCACCGTACATCTTAGTGGCACCTGGATGAATGGAATACCTAGAGTTATGAGCTTCGGTAAGGATCTGCTGCCTTAACTTGCCCATATTATGAACACATAAGTAACCCTGGTAACAAAGCACACCATCTCCGCCTTGGGAGAAAATCTCAACTTTAGGTTGATGAACTACACCTTTCAACTGAAGTAATATAGGATCACTATCCTGTTTTTCCTTAACCTCCGCTACTAGTGAAGATTCCGATTCATTCTAAACTATCACCCCACTATCTGATGTGTCAATAAGGCAAACTCTTAAGCAACCAAGCATGTGAACATATTTGGCTAGGTCTTTGATTTCTTCCTCAACATATGCTACACTACCAATAGACACCTTTCTGAGAACATCAACCACTACATTGGCCTTACCAGGATGGTAAAGCACATTTATGTCATAGTTGATACGCTCAAATTACACCTCCTTACAGAAGTATAAGCGATCGTTATCAAGTAAAGAACCCAACTTGTAGGTTGGGATCGATCCCACGAGGAAAATGGTTCAGACTTTACTTTAACCGACAATTATATTCAATTAGTCAAATTATTTCCAGAAAAAGGTAATTAATGGGGGGTTTGTGCTTGTGTATAACAAATAGTAAGAACTTAATAAGTAATCAGTAATCAAACTCAACTTTGGTTGTTATCAAGATAAGAGAAATAACTAGGGTATACGTGTTCCCCACAATCTCATAACGCAATAATCCTAGTAACAGCAATCCTTTCCTAGTGTATTACATGTAAAGTGATAAGTTAGGTATCTCTAAATCCTTGGTCCGGCATCTAGAGAATTTCACCCCGCACCTTGGTCC
>JAJOOR010027993.1:0-14582 GCA_036250505.1 Solanum acaule | reverse complement strand
TATTAGATAGTATCACACTAAATCTATGTTGATAATTCTTTTCTTGTTGATTACCTCCTTGATCCGGCAAGTAGCAACAAGGCGAGTTCTAACGCGTGCACTCGTTAAAAAGACTTTTAAACGAAAGAATTATCAATGCAAAACACTATTCAAGAATTACTTATTTACTATTTATACTTTGTTAATCGCTCATGGTTGCAACAGCCCTAGTTGTGGATTTAGTTACCCATATTAGCAAGAAAACAATTCATAATATTAGATGAATAAATCATGAACTTACGTAACGAGAATAATAAACCCAGAATTTCAACTTGAATTTCAAAGCCAAAATCTTCAACACGAATGTAGGAAATCAATAATTGCTAGGGTTGCAACTTAATCTCCCAAAGTCACAAAGTAAAAATAGAATAATAATGTCTAACCCCCAAAAACGAGGTTTACATGCCCTATTTATAGAAAACAAATCCTAAATTAAAAGGGAAACAAATTAAGGAAAGTTTGTTCAGGTACGCGTCTTCAATCCACGAGACTGACTTACGGACCGTCGATGGATCTACGGTCCGTAAGTCCCTTCCGTCAGCCAGGACTTAGAAAATATTTCCGCTTCCAAAAATCAGCTTCTCTGAAGCAAACGACAAACTAGTAGTACGGACCGTAGATCGATCTATGGTCCGTCAATCCCCTTTGTAGCTCCACACTTAGAATCTTCAAAAATCAGGTACTGGAACCCTCGCAGTATCACTCTACGGATCAACAGTACGGTCCGTAGATCAATCTACGGACCATCAATGGACACCGTGGTTCCACACTTGGTTAGATTTCCCTGATTTGTCCTCAATACCATGCCTGCTGATCTAAGGTCATCACCTACGGACCGTGAATGGACCTACGGTCCGTAGATCACCTCCGTCAATGCCATGTTTCTGCATTTCTTTCAGCTGTCTCTATACTTCCGCGCATGAACATCTTTCCTACAAAACATGATAAAAACACATAAAAACCAATATAAAAAGGCCCTAGACACACACAACTTAAAAGTGAAATGTATTAGAAATACCGTAAACTCACGGTATATCACATATGTTCCCATGCAAGACATGGAACTCCCTCCTCATCATCAATACATGCTCAACAACTTCCATCATTGTGAACGATCCATCAATACGTTTTAGTTCGTGAATGGATAGTTGTGACGTAATCTATATTACATCACTTTGGGTTACCTTAAGGTGGTACTTTAGTGTGGATGGTGGTATGGGACACTATTCATACATTTCACAAAGTATAGCTTGAGGGTTACTTGAGGTGAATGTTTAATATGAAGAAATGGTTTATATGATGATTATGTTCTAATGTGAAGAAATGGTTTATGATGATTATATTCTAATGTGAAGAAATGGTGTATATGTTGATTATGTTCTAGTGTGATGAAATGACTTGTATGTTGGTTATGTTCGTATATAATGCCTCTTATACTCATGTTCATGAAGCTTTTCTCAAAATGGCATAAAGCATGATTTCCAAAGAAAATGTCCGTTTTAAGCATGGTTTTTGCATGGCTTCCATACTTAGTACTTAATTGTGGTAACCCATATTTCTTCATTCTTACCAAAGTGTAGGGTTTGGAGATGTTATGTCCTATGCTTGGAAGATAGGTTTCTAAGGAGCTTGAAGTTGAAGTTATGGTGAGTCCTCATAGTTCGAGGATAAACATACTAGTTCCCTTTTGTATTTTATGTTATGTTTAGAGTCTTTGTATGGGATATGCCCCAAAGTTGTATTCAAAGTATTAGATGGTTTGAGACATAGTATAGAAAGTCTTTCGCTTGCTTTTATGAAAAATGATTTTGATTGTAAAGAAAAGTTTTAATATCCACTCTATTTTCCTATGCTTTTATATTCAAGATATGCTAAGAGGCTTGTATGAGACTTTTCAGAGTCTTGTACGCCATGTCATGTCTATGGTGTAGTCTCGGGTCGTGACAAATTTGTTATTAGAGCATAAGGTTTTGGGATGGTTTAGGATGTCTCAAACCACATCTAGTAGAGTCTTGTTCATAGTGTGAAGTGTGCCACATTTATGAATAAGAGGCTATTGGGTGTTAGGAAAGTTTCACTTCTTCATTCTCCCAGTCGTTCCATAGAGTTTAACTCTATAATGTCTCTCTCTGATTCCTCATCCGATGGACTATAGTGTATGACCACTTGAAAGGCTTATGCTAGAAGGAGTGAGGGAGGAAGGTTGGTTGTGATGCCAACTATGGCTATGTGACTTGTTAGATTTGAGGTGATAGATTGTGATGTTGTCTTTAGTGTGAATGTGTTGCTTTATGGTTATGCTTAAGATGATGATAGAACCCGGCTTAGTCATGATGAGTTTTAAGGTATGTTGAAAGAGTTGATGACATGTGGTGTTTTAGAAATGTCTTGATGGGATGAGTGAGTAGACTTCTCTTAGAAGGGTAGAAGTGTAACTCACATTGGTTTAAAATCATCTTGTGTGATGAGTGTGAAGGTTTAGTGATGACTTGCTCCGACTTTAGAATTGAATGAAGTGATGTTGTAAAGAGTTTGTATAAGATTATTCCCAAGTGGGGGATAATGTGCTTAGATAATAAGGTCATTGAGTATCTTTGATGTTCATGAGTTAGGCTTTCTTGATGTTCTCACCTTAAGAGGTGTAGTGAGTTTGAGGAGTTTAGACCTGGTGTGGTAGACTCTATGACACCTTGAGTGGTGTTCGTAAGGTTGTTTGTGAGCAAGAGTTTCTTAAGGAGGACCTTCCTAGTTTGAAAGCACCGGTATGTTCTTATGTTATGTTCATGATAAGCCTTAGTTTGGTTTATTCCTAAGTGGGGGATAGTATGTTGAATAGTAAGGTTGTTGAGAGTTCCGATATCCTTATCTCTTTCTTTCTATGCCTATTCAAGCCTAAGACAAAGAGTTCCTTTTTGGCTTGTTTCATGTTTTGGAGTCATGTGTGATTATGTGTTTCCATGGTCTCCTTATGTTATGCATGTTATTAATGAGTTTTTATGAGTTATGTTCCTCATGTTGATATGCAGTTAGTATGAGTTGTCTACATGCTTCATGAGGTTAAATGTTGAACATGCCTAAATGTGCTTTTATGAAGAAATTGCATAATGTGCTTAATGATATTATGATGAGAATGATGTGAGTTAGAGAAAGTGATTCCTCCAATGAAATGAGAAATGTTGAAGTTATGATGCATAATGAGTTTGTAGATGTAGTTCCTAATTTCTTGAGTTGCATAGAGTATGTTTGAAATGGAGTTGAGCTTTCCTCCTATTTTTGTGCATTGTTTATAATGTTGCATGCATAATGGGCTGCTAGTCTTGAGTCGTTGACCCCTTAATGTGTTTAAAGTCTCATTCGAGGACAATGTTTCCAAGTGGGGGATAATGTAATGACCCATAAAATGAATAGGTGAAACTAAAGCATAACGAGTTTGGTTTTGAGTTTGTTATAAGGTTTGATTGAGTAGAATGATGTCCCGAGCTTTAGTTGAAGGGTTTAGGGGTTAAACGTCAAGGTACGACCTCCCAAGGACCACCCTATGGGTCCTTGAGGAGGACCCTAAAGCCTAACCCCCAAGACCCCAAGAAACCAAGACTTTGTCCAAAATGTTGCACGTACGGATGGGGCCTACGCCCCGTAGGTCCAACCACGACTCATGGACCTGTTCCGTAGGTCAAGATCCCATTTGGCTAGCCTCTGACCCAAACCACGGAAGGCCATGATGGCCCGTGGTCCCACCCACGGTCCGTGGGTGGGTGGTCGTGGTTTACACCTGTAAAAGTTGTTATGGTTCGGCCATTGTGGGGGTCTTTTGGTAAATTGTTTTTAAGTTGATTTAAGTTGGGGGACGGTTTTTAATAGTTATTTAAGGTATTTTAAGAGTTTTTAAAGTATTAAAGCTCCTTTTCTAATTCATTATTTCAAAATCCAAAATACAAACCCACCTCTCTTCTCAAAAGTTCTCTCTCTAGAAACCTCCATTGGAGGTGAAGGATTCAAGCTTCCAAGGTCAATACTTCAAGTTTTTCAAGGGATTTTCGTGGGATTCTTCCATAAAAGGTATGGTGGTCTTCAACTTTGACTTAGTTTCTTTCAAGGAGCCAATTTTAAAAGTGATTTCAAGTCTCCAATGTTTACCCAAAAACCCTAGTTTTCAATCTATGCATGGGTTCGATTCCAAACGTTTTCAAAGGCTTTATTGCATTGAATTATGAATAAATTTTGGATGTAAAGATGATTTAAGATGATTTATTCCTAGAACCCATGTTTTCCCCCAAATTCCTAAATTGTGATTTTGTGATTGGGAAATGATTGATTATGCAAGTATGTTGAATTGTTGATGTTATATTGAATTAAGTGGTTGAATCATCTCAATTTCTTTATCTATTGTAGTATCTTAGATTTAGGGGTTGATGTCGGTTCATAGCCCTAAGGGAAAATTTCATGAAGGATTATGCATGATTATGATGTGAAGCATATGTGTGTGATCTCAATGAACGTGTTATGATCATGTTTAGAATGTAATTGTGTTATGATTGAAGGTTATGTCTCAATTAACACTTATGAATGATGATGCTATATGTGAAAGGTCATTCTCACATACTCACACACACACTCATGAATGAAGTTCTATGATTATGTTAATGATGAAGTACTTATTGAAAGGTTATTCTCAATTGTACACTAATGAATGATAATGACATGTTGTGAAGGGACTTCCTCACAATATGTGGATTCCTAGGTGAAAGGCTATTCTCATCTTTAAATCTATGAACTTTCCAATGAATGAATGTTGGGATGGGATGGATGCCCTAATGTGAGTTGAGGTGGGGTATCTAGTAACAATCCCTATATCCCATTTTAATGAATGTTAGATTTAAGATGGATGCCCTCACGTGAGTTGAGGTGGGGTATCTAATAACAATCTCTTATCCCATAATGAACGATGTATTGAATATTAAGTACTCAGTGGGGAATAATGACACGCACCGAGTGGATATGATATGAGATGGAAGCCCTCACATGAATTGAGGCGGGGTTTCTAGTAGAAATCTCTTGAGATGGATGCCCTCACGTGAGTTTCGGTAGGGTATCTAGTAGTAATCTCCCTATCCCATAACTATTTGCCCACATAGGATATTAGATAGTGGATCCATCTAAGCTAAAATGAACGGTCCTACCTTAGGCAAGTAGGAATCCCTTATCCAGTGAGGGTGACACCGGGATTCCATGAATTTCTCACATGGTCTATGTCGGTTAAGGCTTAACCCCACAAAGAATTTTAATGAACTATGGTTTCTCAAGAATGTACTACTTAGTATGAGATGCCATCTATGCATTGCACAAGTAGACTTTGAGAGTAGTCATGGTGTGTTCGTTTATAATATTAAGTGTAATGAATGTGCTCTTATGATGATGTTAATGAGAATGTTGGCTTAATGTCTAATGAATGAAGGTGTTCTTAATGAAGCTAATGAAGAATGTTGACTTATGTGCTTAATGAGATGATGCATGCTTTACTTGGATTGTATTATGAGTTACTTCTTTTTTATGACTTAATGAATATGAATGTGCCTTGTCTATGGTGGCTTCAAAGAAGTACCTACTGTGAGTAGTAGTATGGGATGCTACTCATACATTGCACAAGTATGACTTAGAGTTTCCCTAGATGATGGTCCGTATGTGATGATATGATTTATGAAAGGTTTATGTCTCTTATATATGAGTATGGTGAAAAGATGGAAAGGATGAATGGTAAGTTCACTTTGGGTGACCTTAAGGTGGTACTTTAGTATGGATGGTGGTATGGGACGCTATTCATACATTGCACAAAGTATAGCTTGAGGCTTACTTGAGGTGGAGGTTTAATGTGAAGAAATGGTTTATATGATGATTATGTTCTAATGTGAAGAAATGGTTTATATGATGATTATGTTCTAATGTAAAGAAATGATGTATATGTTGATTATATTCTAGTGCGATGAAATGATTGTTGGTTTATGTTCGTATATTATGCCTCTTATACTCATGTTCATGAAGCTTTTCTCAAAATGGCATAAAATGTCCGTTTTAAGCATGGTTTTTGCATGGCTTCCATACTTAGTACTTAATTGTGCTAACCCATATTTCTTCATTCTTACCAAAGTGTAGGGTTTGTAGATGTGATATCCTATGCTTGGAAGATAGGTTTCTAAGGAGCTTGGAGTTGAAGTTATGGTGAGTCCTCATAGTTTGAGGACAAACCTACTAGTTCCCTTATGTCTTTTATGTTATGTTTAGAGTCTTTGTATGGGATATGCCCCATAGTTGTATTCAAAGTATTAGATAGTTTGAGACATAGTATAGAAAGTCTTTCGCTTGCTTTTATGAAAAATGATTTTGATTGTAAAGAAAAGTTTTAATATCCACTCTATTTTCCTATGATTTTATGTTCAAGATATGCTAAGAGACTTGTATGAGACTTTCTGGAGTCTTGCACACCGTGTCACGTCTAGGGGGTAGTCTCGGGACGTGACACTTTTGTGGCCTACTTTGTGAGTATGTGAAATTTGCTTGAACACCATTTGAGCCTTAGCCTTTTCTTGGTAGACACTTGATGCAAATGAGACCTCTCTTTATCCCTTCAACCATAATCCTCATGACGTGTGGTTTGTTTAAATAGCCAACTTAGGCCAATAGCCTGAGTTTGGGGTATGGTGAAAGAGAAGGTAAGTCAAGAAGTGCAAAGAAGTCCCCCTTGACCCATGGTTTTGAGAAAGATGGAACCCCTCCATAAAAAAGAGAGAGAGAAAAACAAAAGAAAAATGAAAATGAAAAAGAATGAAAAAGTTGTGGAATAAAGTTGTGAAAGTTGCAAAACAAATAGGGTGTCCAGTATTCCATGGAAAATGAATAATGGGGTGAATTGTGAGCATAAATGAGAATGATGAAGAAAATAAAGGAAGTGTTGTTCATACCACATTTCATGAGGATAAGCAACCACTGAGCCTAAATGACTATACCTTTACACTCAGCCCCGTTACAGGCCTTGAAAAGACCTTTTTGATCTTGAGTGAGCTGAAACAAGTGTTGGTTGGAAAATAAGGGCAAACCTATGGGTAGAGTCATGCATCTCTTCATCTTTGTGAGTATGAGAGTTGTTTGTGATTCCGGAGCTATAACGTGTTGGACAATTGTGTGAATATGGAATCATTCTTTGTGTGAGGGTATTTGAGTACCTTTGTTGAGCTTGAACTTGCATTTTGAAGAAACTATTGTGAACTTGAGAATCTTTGATAATGGTGAGTCACAACTTGAATCTTTGAGTGCAAAATTGATCTTTGCATAAGTAAGTTGAGTCTTATTGTGTGCATTCATGATTGAGTCTTGTGTAGAACTATTTGAGACAGCCTTTTTGAACTGTTGAACTTGAGTTTTACTTGAGGACAAGCAAAAGTTTAAGTTGGGGGTGTTGATGAGTCCGAGATTTGGACTCATTTAGGGCTTTATTTGTATAGGTTTAGATTCCTCAAATGCTTATTTTGTGCCAACAACTGATGTAAAATCCTTGATCTTTAGATATATGGATTGAGGAACAAAGCTAGGACAAAAATGGGCAACAGAGACAATACGAGCGAAAAAGAGAAAGGAAAAACAAGCCTGATGATCGTCTATGTCACTCGGCGACTCGCCAAGTTGCCACTCTACCGCCTAAAGTTACAGAACGATGAGGTTGTATTAGGAGTAGTTTCGGTGAGTAGCAGTTCCACTCGGCGCATGGCCGATCGCATCGGCAATGGATGACCAGGTTGTCGAAAGTACTAATGGAGATCCAGATAAGTGCTGATGGGCGAGATGAAAGGAAAAGGGCGCGTCGCAGAATGAGATAGCTATCCTGATCTGGCTCACCTAAAATTACAGTGGTTGGACAAACAAGAGGTAAAAAATAAAGGCGAAACGAAGGAGAATCGGTGAGTCGTCGAACGATCGGTGAAGGCCGACTTACCTCACCGATTGGTCCTAAACAGCCACACATTAGACTTGCATAAATTGATTTTTGGAAGAGAGAGAAGGCATTCAGAAACGTGAGGAACAAAAGATTGAGAGCAAAAACTCTACCATTGTGGATTTCAAGTGATTTTAGCAAGGTTTCCCATTTGAATTTTGTAATAGAGAAGATTTTAGTTGATTTTAACTTTCGAGTTTCATTTACTCAACTATGGAAAACATGGCAAGTATTGAATTTCATCTTTTCACTATGATTGGCTAAAACTCTAACCATGGGGGTTTGACAATGTGACTAATTGTTGAAATTTACTAAATGGGTGTTATCAATTAGTGATTTTTGATGTTAATCTGAAGTGGGTCAAGATTACTATGGTGGTTTAACATCTATATTGCATATTTAGTATGATAGATTTCAGAGTTTTGTACTCGCTCGAGAGAGGAGTACAAAACCAACATAGTAATTTGGAATCCTTAGTAGTGGGTCCTAACGGTTTCAGCTTGAGAAACTGAATCCTAAGAGCTAGCCTTTGTACCGATCTTGAGAGAGTGGATTTGATGAGAGCATGGGCTGGTCATTTTAAAGATGGTGTTGAGGTTCGAGAGAACTCAACAAAAATGAGGTAATTGTTCGAGATAAAGTTACCTTACTTATAGTCCAATTTACCCATGACGAATTAGCATTATCAATAATGAGACACACCCATTAAGTTGTTTTCAACAGTTGGTTAGTCAACTCCCTAAGTGTTTTCTAGTTATCTCATTGTTTCTTGTTGGTAAGTTGAAGTGGATTGGTAATAACATCCTGAAATTTGACTATGTAACTATTAAGTGTTGTGTTGCTAAGCTGCAAAGGTCATTGTCATACTTTTGTAGTTGAATTCAAAGAAAGCTACTCTCTGTGGGATCGACCCTAACTTTGTTGGTTGGGTTATATACTGACTAACGATCGTTGCCACTTAGAATCGGATGAAGTGTCTTTGAAACGTTAATCAACAAGCTGATAGTTTCTTCCGAGATAGAGTAGGATAGAGAACCCTCTTCAGGGGATAACATTAAATGAGCCTTTAGAGGCTTCCCAACCTTGACCAACCACCATTCCACAATAATCTATCCAAGATAGGGTACAACCTAATGTGGTGAGAAATAGGACAAAAATTAGATCTAAGTTGATGCAATCCACGTCTGCACAGGCACCGACTTCCACAGTCCTTCAGGTTATAGCTCTAAGAGCTTTTAATATGCTCAAAGATGTAGGTGAATAAACTATTCTTAAGGAGAGACGACTCTCCGTTGATGGAGTGATGAGTGAATACCCAGCCATCTGGGATACCATTCAATTCTATTGATTTGAAGGCTTTACAAGGGTAAGGAACCCCTACATCCCTTCTTGGGTAAGGGAGTTCTATGTTGCTTATGCTCAATTCCTCCTAAAAAAGTGAAAGGGTACAATTTGGAAACCATTTGAAGAAGTGGAAGTATGGGGAAGGAAAGTTTGATGTAACTCTGGAGCCATCAACACCACATTAGACATGCCAGCCTTTAAATCCGACCTATTGTCACTCCGGATGCGACATGATTTGGATTCCCTGAAGGGTTGGCTAGCACTTTTAATCTTTGATATTCTCCTTCTTAGATGGTTAATGGTGCCAGGATAAAAAAGAAGAATATTGTGGATAGATACTGGTTTGGTTTCATTAGCAACAACTTGATGCTATCCCAGAATGAGTCTGTTCTCGCCATGACAAGGCGGTATATGTTGGCACCATCATTGATCATAAGCACATACATGTTGGTACCATTATAGCTGACAAGATGCTAATGAGGGCAAGAATCGCTCCCATTTCCAGTTCAGATCATACAATTATGCGAGAGGGGAGGTGTCCCTTTTTGGGCTACCACAGATGTGAGAGTCATACCTCATCTAGTGACATCTGTAGGATAGAGGCAGATTTTTCAGAGATGATGTGGCTCGGAGAAAGGTGCCACCACCGAATTCACTCTATTGGTCGACCCCGCTACCTTGAGTCATGAGACCAGCACACCTACTCATTCTGTGGAGCAAGCAGATATTTCTTCATTTCCATATGTTGCTAGATCTTCTGTTAATGTGCCTGTGTAGCCTGCTACCCCCACTACTATTGTAAGGCCTCATTTGTTCCTCTTTCGCGTCCCCCCTTGACCCTAGTTCTTATTTACTAGATGGGCATCCTTGCCTGGGCAACAGATGTGAGATCTTTTTGGGTTGAGAAGGAATTACCCAAGCTTATGGATGAGGTCATCAGAAGGACTTTTCCCCTGTGATTGAGAGGATTGGTAGGTGTTAGAGGGTAATTACGAGCCATGCTTTGAGGTTGGATGATTTGACAACGGGGATTGTGGTTCGGGAGAAGGTCGAAGGTAGTTCTAGTGCTTTAGACACCCTAAAGGTTAAGGTGGCTACTTTGAGGGTAGAGGTGGTCCAGATGCAGTCCTTGGACATCTACACACTTTAGGGCGATGTTCCACTACCTGATGCGCCTGAGATGCCTGGTGATGTGCCTAACTTCACTATGCTTAAGGTTGATGTAGATGTTAAGGTTGTTGATGATGATAAGATTGAGAGAGTCGATGAGGAGTTGGCCGAGGAGACAAATCATAAGGAGCTTAGTGTTGAGGAGCAAGGAATCGCAGAGACTCTGACCGAGCTACATGAGATCAAGGAGGTCATTTTTCAGGCTGCACTGGAGAGATCTCTTTAAGAGACTTCAGCTGTTGGACCTAGTGGGGTCACTCCAGACCCTATCATCCTTTCTTGTTGAGACGGGCACTAATGCCCCAGTTGTACCTCCTATACCCCCTACTGTGATCCCATTGCTGGGCATTGATGCCTCTCTTGAGAGTGCACCTCTCGAGACTTCAAATGAGAGTGCTCCACATGATAGCCTATCACATGGATCCTTTATCATAGCCTCCAGTACTTTCATTTCCTTTTGCATTGAGGACACTGCATTTTTTTTGTGGGGTGAGAGCCTTCGTGCCAATATTCCTCTTTTGCTTGTATTTTGTTATTTCATATTTGGAACAATTGTAGTGATTTTATTTTTGTTAGAGTGATCATTTTGTAATTGTGTTTCTATATCGTTCTCCTTTTATGTTGCAACCCCCCATGACTTTAAATCGTGAAATGCTTGATGTTTTCATTGATAATAATTTGACAATTAATTTTCAATTTTGACGTCTTAAATAGTACGCATAATGCATAATACTAGTGTTGTGAGAATGATATCGATGTGGTTACACCTTTGAGCGATCTCTTTGAATCTTTTGTTGACTAGCTATGTTTTGATGTGAGTCCTGCAATGAACATCGTGCATAAGGTTTTGATATTTTTGGGATGTGCTAATTGAGTGTGTTTCAATGTGACATGTATGGTGAGGTTTACTTGAAAACATGTGTGTGGAGTCCTGGAATTTGCCTTGTTAGTCCAATTGTTTGAATCTTGGTGAGTGTGGGAAATAATCTTGGGTGAAAAATCAATGAGGGAGCCAAATTTTCCATAAAGATTTTTGTGACTACTTTGTGAGGGTGTGAATCTATGTTTGCACCAATTGAGCCTAACTTATTTGTTGACAACCAAAAGAAGCCTCTTGAGTATCCCTACCTTCTCACCAAAAATCCTTTGTGTAGCATTGCGATGTTTGAATTGCAACCTTAGGCCAAAAGCCTAAGTTGGGGGCAAAGAAAGGAAGGATGAATGAAAGCCCAGTGAAGGGCAAAGGAAGAATAAATGAGACCCAAATATGAAAGTTTTGCAAAAAGAAAGAGCCCCTCCTTATAAAAAAATGTGTGTTTGTTGTATCATCATGGTCAGGATCAACTAGGATAGAAATAGAGCATTGAGTCGAACTCTTCTTTGGTCTCAAGGTAATAGCTATGAATAGTCATTTATTTATGGGAAAGAGTAGAAGAATGATGGAAATAGCTCAGAAAAATGAAAATGAAAAAAGAGAAGTGAATGAAATAAAGGGGAGTTCTAAACAAATTGAGTGAAAAGTCAGTATTTGAGTTCTTAAATGAAAAAGAAGAAAAAAAACTTGATAAGAGGTGATGATTATTGCAACAATGCTTTAAAAAGGTATAAGTCACCAATACAAATTGACCATGCCATAGCCCTTAGCCCCATTAAAAGCCTAAAAGACCCTTGATATCTTACATGAACCAGTTTTGTTTGATGATTGAAAAATATTGGCAAACCTATGGGATAAAGCTTACATGTGTTTCTCTTTTGAGAGAGTGAAAGTTTCATTGATTCCCATTACCTTTGCTGATTTTCTTTGTGAGAGCATGAAATCATTCTTAATGTGAGGGCACTTGAATGCATTTGTTGAAACATGTTCTTGCATTAGACAAGAAGCTAAAAGTGAGCTTGAGCTTGTGTTGAGACTAGCTAGTCATCATTTGAAGCTTTTTTTTATTATCAATATTTAGGGTAACATGCTATTGAGAGTAGTCTTGACATGTCTTTTGGATGTTAGCTCTTATTGAGTACTGTTGTCGACACCCTTATTGAGCTTATTGTGTTCTTTATTTACTTGAGGACACTCACAAGTTCAAGTTGCGGTGTTGATGAGTGGTAGATTTGCACTTATTTTAGGCCCATTTAGCTCAATAATTAATATCCTCAATGCCTAACTTTATCCTTTTCTAATAAAATATTAATGATCTGCAACTATAAAGGTAATTGGACAAGGCATGGACTGAAGCTTGAAAGAATGGCCAAAAGTGCAAAATGAACATTGTTGATCACCTAGTATGAAAGGCGGATCGCCGATTGAGCATGACTTCACCCAAACTGATACTGCATGTAATACCTCGCTATTTGAATGAACTAGAAAGAACTAGAATTAGATAGAAATTGCTTTTGGAGATAATCAAATTTGGAAAGTTTGAAAAAATTAAGCTAAGTATGAGTTTTGGGTGAACTTCAAACAACTATAAATCCTAGCTCAGGATGAGTTAGGTGTGCTACAAGATACCGTAGGAAATATCTTTAAATTATCTTCCAACACCACCAAGTTTGATCAATTTCGAGTTCGTATGAGTGATATATGACCATTTGAAGTTAGTCTGTTGAGATAAGGAAAGTCAAAATTGGATTTTAGACGGGTATTATGGTCTTTTCACTACGCAATTAATTATTTTTGTTTTTGGTAATTAAGTTGGGGTCTAAACTGATTGGATTCAATTTATACTATTGAAGACAAGTTAGGGTTTTGAGAGAAGAGAAGAGAAGAGGAGAAAAGAGGAGAAGAAACAAGGATCGTCACGTTCTTGAAGCTAAGCTTGTGAATTTTGCCAAGGGTTGACCCCAACGAGGCATTTGAGATCACATAGCATTGGGTTAGGTCACCCACTGTCATGACCCAAGAGCACCCCGTAGTCGTAACCGGCGTACTCAACCTCTCGGAGGTCTAATACAAGCCTCTTAGCATTCATTTATCTCATAGACACTAAAAACCATAAGGAATTAAAAACTTTCTTTACAAAGAAGACATTTCATTTAAAATATAGCAAGCGGAAGACTTCTAGACTTTATACACTTATGTCTCAAACCATCCAATACTTTGAATACACCATTGGGACTAAGCCCACTCAAAACTATAACAAAACCACAAGACATAAAGGACCATATTGGGTATTGTCCTCGAATCTATGTGGATTCACCAAGTCTTCATCTTCAAACACCTTAGAAACCTATCCATCAACCATAGAATATCAACATCTCCAAATCCCTACACTTCAGTCAAAAGGGGAAGAAAGGGGTTAGCACAATTAAGTACTAAGTATGGAAATCATGCAAAAACATGCTAAAAAGGACATTTATTTGAAAGTCATGCTTTTATGCCTTTTTAGTAAAATCTCATGAACATTGATATAATAGGCACCATACAAATCATAACCACCAACATAAAGTCACATACTTCACATTTCATCAATAATCATACCTACCCCTTTACCTTTACCTTGAACCTCCACCTTATGTAACCGTCAACTTATACCTTTGTGCAATGTATGGGCAATGTCCCATACCATCACCCACACCAAGGCACCACCTTAAGGTTACCCAAAGTGCACTTGCCATGCATTTTTTAACCTATATTAATAAAGCACATAAACATATAAACACATTGATCAAGTAAGTCACTTCATCATCTTAGAACTTCTATCTAATGTTACCCCAAGGCACACCTAAGTGAGTCATGAAGTGGCCGCCCATACAACCTCTTCATACATACCTAAGTGTTCCTCAAGACTACCATAGATAAGGACCTTTCTATTTCGACATAATATCACTAAGTCAACATTCATAATACAAGTCAAATATAGCATGCATCTTCACATTCTAAGCATTTAGGAGCCAACAATCTTCATGAGAGATATTTAGGACACATTCATGTATTTAGAGGACTTTCATACATTAGCCATTAAGGCTTAGGGAACTCACTTTAGCATCTTCAAAGCCTACTCGTGCCATGTGTAGATAGCATCCCATACTACTACCTACACGTTGTAGAACC
>JAJOOR010027992.1:0-20698 GCA_036250505.1 Solanum acaule | reverse complement strand
CTTTTGGTGGAATGACATGAAGAGGGATATAACAGATTTTGTTGCTAAGTGCCCTAATTGTCAACTGGTGAAGGTAGAACATTAGAAACCAAGAGGTATGACTCAAGAGATTAACATTCCTACATAGAAGTGGGAAGTGATCAACATGGACTTTATTACAGGTTTACCTCATACTCGCAGACAACATGACTCCATTTGGATAATAATAGACAGAGTTACTAAGCCCGCTCACTTCTTGGCCATCAAAACTACAGATTTAATGGAGGACTACGCTAAACTCTACATCCATGAGATAGTTAGGTTTCATGGGGTTCCTTTGTCTATAAACCTCAGATAGAGGTCCTCAATTCACCTCTCATTTCTGCAAGTCATTTCAGAAAGGTCTTGGTACTAGGTAAATCTCAGCACATCATTTCATCCACAGATGGATGGTCAGGCAGAGCGTACCATTCAGACCTTAGAGGACATGTTGAGAGCTTGTGTGATAGACTTCAAGGGCAGTTGGGATGATCACCTTCCTCTTATAGAGTTTGCCTACAATAATAGCTAACATTCCAGTATTCAGATTTCCCCTTATGAGACATTATATGGGTGTAGAGGCAGATCTCCAGTTTGTTGGTTTGAAGTAGGTGAAGCAACCTTGATTTGGCCAGATTCGGTTCATGATACTATGGAAAAAGTCCAGCTCATCAGATATAGACTTAAGACAACTTAGAGTCGTCAGAAGTCCTATGCAGATGTGAGGAGGAGGGTCTTAGAGTTTGAAATCGATGATTGGGTTTTCCCTTTAAGTGTCACCTATGAAAGGGGTGATGAGATTTGACAAGAAAGGGAAGCTTAGTTCGAGATTTATAGGTCCTTACAGAATCATGAAGAGGGTTGGAAATGTGGCTTATGAGTTAGAGTTGCCAGCAGAACTAGCAGTGGTTCATCCAGTCTTTCACATTTCCTTGTTGAAGAAGTGTGTGGGAGATCTGAGATCTATTGTACCATTAGAGAGTGTGGCTGTGAAGGATAGTCTCACTTACGAAGAGGAGCAAGTTGAAATTCTTAATCGTCAGGTTCGAAGGTTGAGGAACAAAGGAGTAGCTTCAGTGAAGGTTTTGTGGAGGAGTCAATCCGTAGAGGGAGTTACTTGGGAAGCAGAAGCAGCCATGAAAGCCAAGTATCCTCATCTCTTTCTTTCTGATTCTGTTTCAACTTTAGGTAATAGTTCTTCTCCAGTCTCTAAGTTTACTCTTGAATAAATTTAGTCTCAATATCTTCTTCCTTCTGTTATACCTGCATTTCAGCATATTTGCATGTTCTTGGAACTCAGTTCAGTCACATTACAGTTTCTAGTACTTAGTGGTAGGGATCGCAGTTCCTTCCCTCCATATTCAGCTAGTTTAGACTCCATTTGAGGACGAATGTTCCAAAAGGGGAGATAATGTAACACCCCATATTTGAAAAAGGATAAATAACAAATTTTCAGAAGTTGCAGGTGCCACCAACGGAGGCCACCTAAGGATCGTAGGTTGACCCACAGACCGTAGGTGGGGTCTGTGGTTGGTCACCTCAACTCTTCCAGAAATTTTCCAGAAAAGGTATTACCCACAACAGAACCTACGAATTGTAGGTGGGACCACAATCTATGGTCCTGGTTTGTGGATCATGGCCCGCAACTCTCAGCTTCTGATGCCAAAGGACGGACTGACAGGACGAACCATCGGTCAGTCCATGGTCCATCGGTCAGGCCCGTCAGTGGCTCCGAGAACTTTTAATTTAGCGTCATTTGGTCTTTTCCCCTATGCGTTAGACACCTAAACTACGTCGTTTAACCACTAAACTATGTAGTTTTAGCCTGGTAACTTAATCAGATCTTTCCCTAAGCGATTCATTCATAAGAAAATCGATAAAACCAGAGCAAAAAGAGAAGAAGCAGTCGACCCAAAACCCTCCAAGAACACAACAAGTTTTCTTTAATTCCAGCCCCAAAATTGAAAGATTTCTCTATGAAATTCATCACCAGGTATGTGGGATTTCACTGGTGGATTCCTTTCATCCACTAGGTCCCTAGAATTTAGTCAGATTCTTGATTCTCTATCTCTTGTTTAGACCTAGGGTTTCTAGAACTTCATAGAATTGTTGTGATTTAGCTGTAATAGTATTGTTAGTCATATTATCAAATTTTCGTAACATTGTTGCTTAGTTCTTTGCATGAAACTCAGAGCCCTTGTTTTGTAGATTTGTTTAGTTTATGAATTTCACATGCTAGGTCAGTTAAAACAGTTATACATGCCTCAGATTTCGAATGTTTCATTATCAGTACTTATATGTTGCATTCTTAGTTAGCATGTCAGAATATTGTGTTATTCAGTATATTTCAGTTATGTTCTATTGTACACATTTCCAGTTGGGAGTAGTCTTAACACCAAGTTGGAATAGGGTTTAGCATACCTGTATAGTCTAATAACTACGTGCCCTTGTAGGTTTATAAGTCCCCTCTGTTGGGCATCAGATTTAGTGATGACACTAGACATGCCTTTATACCCCTGGCAATGTATATTGGGTCTTCTCGATGGGGCGTATACATCGGACTCCATGTTTAGCTCACGTGGTTTTATGTCGGTTAATAGTAGCTCCCACAGTCAGACTCTAGTGCATTTGATAACGTTTTCAGTTATACTTCAGTATTCAGTCTCAGCATGTTATGTACTTGGCCATAGCATTTAGTTTAGTTCTATTCACTTTATATTAGTATTTCCATTATGTTCAGATTGTGCTATTGCTCAATTATGCTTTGTTCAACTTATATATTTGTTCAGCTTTATCCTATCTTGCATGCTCAGTACCTTCTAAGTACTAACGCATACTCTCCGCTACATCTTTTTATGATGTAGGTTCAGGTCCTCAACATTAAGATCATGTGTAGATTGATTCCCGATCCACATTCAACAGCTTTAGTGGTGAGTCCTCATACTTCGAGGACAATAGACATGTTTTGGGATTGAGTCTTTTATTTCAGTTTCAGTTTTGCTAGGGTTAGCTTGGGACATGTCCAAACAACTCTAGTTAATTAGAGGCTTTTTCAAACATAGTATTAGATTCAACTTTAGTTTTAAGTGATTGTTCAGTATCACTAAACTCTTAGTATACTTTATATATTCAAAACAGTATTGGGTATTCCTCATCATTCAATTTATCTTATGTTTTATGCTTTCGTATAGTATCTTCTGTTTAGTTTTTTAAGTATGCTTTTGATATGCCAACTCAGGGTTAGCTTGGGGTAACTCGAGATCCTAGGTCCCATGTTTACATCAAGAGGGCTAACCTCAGGGCTTGACAAACTTTGTATCAAAGCATTAGGTTTAAGAGTCCTAGGATGTTTGAAAGCCACACTAACTAGAGTCCTTTTCATGGGTGTGAACTGGACCACATTTAATGAGAGGGAGGCTACGAAGAGTTTTAGAAAAAACTTTACTTTTTCTTTGTTACTCTTATCGTGCGTAAGGTATGATCCAACCTCTCATTTCTAATTCAACGTTATGCATTTTAGATCATGCTTCCTCGTAGAGCTTATGTAAGGAATGCTAATGCCCGCAACGCTAATACAGTTTCTCTAGTCCCAGACCATGAGGTTTCGAATGCAAAGTTTTGTAACCCTATCTAGCTTTTGGCTCAAAGTGTAGCCAATCAGAACAATCAGCAAGTTCAGTTCCTACGAATACTAGTGGTGGATCAGTGGCAGCTAGGGTCCGAGATTTTGTTAGGATGAATTCGCCTGAGTTTCTATGGTCGCTGATTAGTGAAGACCCTCAGAACTTCATTGATGAGGTCATGAAAATCTTTGGAGTGATGCAAGTGACTGGAAATGATAGGGTAGAGCTAGCGTCCTGCTAGCTTAAGGATGTTGCTCACATATGGTTCACACAGTGGAAGGAAAATAGGGGTGAGAATGCAACTCTTGTGACTTGGGAGTGTTTTACTGGATCTTTTCTGGACAGGTTCTTCCCAAAAGAGTTGAGGGAGGGTAAGGCTCAGGAATTTATGAATTTGAGACAAGGTTCAATGTCAGTCCAAGAGTACAAACTTAAGTTCACCCAGCTCTCGAGGTATGCTCCACATATGGTTGCCGATCCCAGGGTGGAAATGAGTAAGTTCCTATTTGGGGTATCTGACTTGGTGAAGACAGAGTGCATAGATGCTATGTTGTTGGAAGATATGAATATCTCTAGGGTCATGAATCATGCTCAGCAGGTTGAGGGAGGTAAAATTAGAGAACTAGCTAGGGACAACAAGAAGGCTAGAATAGGCAACTATGAGTACTCTCAGCAGAAATCGAGTGGTGGAAATCGCTCATAGTTTCAGCAGAAATCTTCAGCCCCAGCACCTTCATCCCCCAAGTTTCGATAGGATCAAAAAGGTAGGGCATCAGGCTCTAAGTCTCAAAAGTGTGTTTTAGGACCTACCTAACTTGTCCAAAGTGTGGTAAGAACCATCCGTGAGAGTGTTATGCAGGAAATGAAGGATGTTTTGGGTGTGGTCAGTCTGGCCACAGGTTGAAAGATTGCTCTTCTTCTAAATAGGGAAAATGAGGTAACAATAGTAGGGCTTAGTCTACAGTGCCATCAACACCAGCAAGTCGCCCAACTCAGTAAGGTGCTTCATCTTGTACAGGTGGTGGTCAGTGCCAGAATAGGTTGTATGCTCTCCAAGATCGCTAGGATCAGGAAGATTCTCCTGATGTGGGTACTGGTACGTTACAAGTCTTTCATTTAGATGTTTATGCTTTGTTAGATCCAGGGGAGACTCTGTCCTTTGTAACTCCATATATAGCAATGAACTTTGGTGTTAGTCCAGAAACTCTCAGAACCCTTCTCAGTCTCTACTCCTGTTGGTGACCAGTTATAGCTAGACGAGTATACAGAAATTGCGGTGTCACAGTCTCTCAGAAAGTCACCTCAGCAGATATTGTAGAGTTAGAAATGGTAGACTTTGATATCATTCTAAGCATGGATTGGTTACATTCCTGTTATACCTCAGTCGATTGTAGAACTAGGATAGTTCATTTTCAGTTTCCAAGCGAACCAGTCTTAGAATGGAAAGGTAGTAACTCAGTGCCTATGGGTTGATTTATCTCGTACCTTAAGGCCAGAAAGATGATCTCTAAAGGGTACACCTATCATCTTGTTCGGGTTAAGGATTCAAACTCTGAAACCCCAACTCTTGAGTCAGTCCTAGTAGTAAATGAGTTTCCAGAAGATCTTCCTGGAATTCCTCCCGAAAGGGAAATCGACTTCAGAATCAATCTCCTTTTGGATACCTAGCCTATTTCGATAACTCCTTAAAGAATGGATCCAACTAAGATTAATAAATTGATGGAATAGTTGAAAGACCTTCTAGATAAAACCTAGTATCTCTCCATGTGGTGCTCCAGTGTTATTCCTGAAAAAGAAAGATGGTTCTCTCAAAATTGCATTTACTATCGGTAGTTGAACAAAGTCACAATCAAGAATAAGTACCCTATCACTAGGATTGATGACTTGTTCGACCAAATTTAGGGTACTAGTCATTGTTTTGAAAATAGACCTCAAATCTGGTTATCAACAGCTCAGAGTCAGAGATAGTGACATCCCAAAAACAGCCTTCAGAACTCAGTATGGTCATTATGAATTTGTACTTATGTATTTTGGACTAGCCAATGCTTCTGCAACTTTCATGGATTTGATGATTAGGGAGTTCAAGCAGTATTTGGACTTGTTCTTCATCGTCTTTATTGATGATATCCTCATTTACCCTAGGAATGAGGAAGAACATGCAACCAATCTGAGGGTTGTTCTGCAAACTCTCAAAGATGGACAGCTGTTTTCTAAGTTTAGCAAATGTGAGTTTTGGTTACAATCAGTTTCTTTCCTTGGGCATATAGTGTCTAGCGAAGGGCTCCGAGTGGATTCTAAAAAAATAGCGGTAGTGAAGCAATGACCCAGACTTACCTCTTCTACAAATATCAAGAGTTTCTTGGGCTTAGTCGGTTATTACAGAAGGTTCGTGGAAGGATTTTTATCCATAGCTTCTGCACTGACTAAGCTGACTTAGAAAAAGGTTAAGTTTCAGTGGTCAGATAAGTGTGATAAAAACTTCTCAGAACTGAAAACTAGGTTGACTACATCTCTTGTTTTGACTATACCAGAAGGTTCAGACGGTTATGTGATCTATTGTGATGCACCAGAGTTGACCTAGGTTGTGTGTTGATTGGTGAGTCCACAAATTGGACTTATTTAGGGCTATATTTTAATAAAAATTGTGTCCTCAAATGCTTATTTTATCTCAATATATAATGAAAACCCTTAAGTTTCAGGTATTTGAAGTTTGAAGGGAAGCATGGACATTACTTCGCAAAAAGGAAAGAAAAGGCTAAAAAGAACGAAGAAAATGAAGGCTTGAGGATCACCGAGTCCACTTGGCGAGTTGCCGAAGGGTCTTACTTCACCTTTTGTTCCAGTTTGCTGAGCCCAGAAGGAAAGGATCAAGTCAACGGAAAAAGGGAGCAGTCGGCGCATCACCGAGAAGTTCCACGAGGTAGTACCATGTCACCAAATGACCCAGAGCATGATGATGCTGAAGGATGGTGAAAGACAGCGATAACTACACGAAAAGGTGAATTGCCGAGTCGATCGGCGATTTCGACTAACGACGTCGAATGATCCACTTCCGCACAAATATGTGAAAGCTATAAATATTAGTTAGAGTTGTAGTTTTAAGGGTCGAACAATTATTATAATTTTCATATAGAATAGTACTTTTTGATATTTTTGCTCTGAGTTTGAGAGGGTTTTGAAAACTTGAAGAAGAAGATGGTTTCATCTCCAAGGATTTGGACTTGGGTCTCTTAGATTCTTCATTCTTGGCCTACAAGACTTAAATCTTCATACCCATTTGAATGCAAGCTCATTTATGTATAAATTTCTATCTGTTTATGTGTGACTAAAAACCCCAATTCTTGGGGTGTGATTTAGCGAATATTGGTTAGATTAGTTATTGGGTCTTGCTTGCTGATAGAGTAGATGTAGTTCAATTATGATTTTGTTTAGTAGTTGTGGATGAATTTAATGAATTTGTAGTTGCAAATACAAGTTCATATATGTGTTTTCGGCCTGCTCGAGAAAGAGGTCGTGAAACCAAGACTCCTAAATTGATGGCCTAAGGAGTGGGATGACATGAGGTTCAGCTCGAGAGAGTGAACCGTAGTCCCATATCCTAACACTCAGCTCGAGAGAGTGAGTGGGGTAAGGCATAGGTTGGTCTTCATGCAGCAAGTGGGTGTCCGAGATGAACCCATTTGGAACGGGTTAAGTGGCTTGAGTGCGAACTCATTTCCATTTAAAGCTTAGCCTAGTCAAAATTACTCTATAAATTCCCTATCAAAAGCATGTACCCAATAATTTGATCTATCCCGTATTCCTAATCTCATCCCAAGAACCTCTCTCTCATTGATTGCTATTTTAGCTTCTTTAGTTATTTTTGCTTACTTGTGACAAAACCCCCATTTGATATTTGACACTTTTGTGTCACCCCCTTTATTTATTATGTTTTTAATTGTTAACTTCTTTAGCTACTAGTAATTAGAATGAAATTCTATTTTTCTATTAATTTTCAAAACCAGTCCCTTGGGATACGACCCCAACCCTTGGTTGGGTTACTATACTATTTCACGATTGTACACACTCGTACTGGAAGTTGTGTCGTTGATTCCACAAAACATCAAAATGGCGCCGCTGCCGGGGAGTGGTGTTACTTGAGAATTTTTAGTTAAGTTGAATTTTGTTCTTGTTAGTTATAGTGATACTTAATTTTTAATTTTGTTTTGCTTGTTTGTGTGTTGAAACAAAAAGAATGAGTGTGAATGAAGACAAAGGTCCCAAATGGACCAAGTGCTATCTTCTCTCTAACCAGAGCCAAAAGAGGGGTGGCAATATGAAAATGAGGCAAACCTCACTAATGGAACTTGAGTGAGGAGTTGCGTCGTGCTATGACGTTAAATAAGGCACTTTTTGGGAGGTAACCCAAGGTTTTATCGCTTTATGTTTATTTTAGGAATAATGGTGTGTTGATCATGCAGGTTAAAGTGTGGAAAGTGTTTGAAAAATGCAGATTGGCGAACTAGAGGTCCAGTCGGCAAATCGCCGAAGAAGTCGGTGATCCCGACCTAGACCACCATTGGACTCAAGATAATTTAAAAGTAGAGTCTGTATAACTCGGTGAGCCCAGGAAATTATTGGTGAATCGCCGACCTAGTCGGCGATCCCGACTAGTCCGCTGTTCAGACCCCCCAAGTTTAGATGCAGGTCCTGTAAAACTTGGTGAGGTAAGTACCTAATCAGCGTGTTACCGAGTAGATCGGGGAGCATGACTTAGGTCACCGAATGGGCGAGAACTGGACGATTTTTAAACGGCCAATGGTGTAAACTTTCAAACTCTTCCCTTTCCCTCACTTTTGAACTTCACAAGCCCACACCCGCACTTTAGTTTCTATATTTTTCCATTTCTAGTAGTATTTTAGTCGTTGATTTGTGCTCAGATTGGGATTACTTTGCTGCGTAGCATTTCAGTCTTTATTATTCAGCATCTAAGGTTGGTTTCCTGAACCCCGCATGTATTTTTGAGCATTTGAACTCTTATGAAAATGATTCTATCTTGTTGATGTGTGTTGGGCCTCTCTGATACGATTAATTTGCTTGAATGCTTGTTTTAATTCAAAAAACTGGCCCGTAGTGTTTATATTGTTAAAATCCAATATTTTTATGCCTTAAAATCGGTTAAATCTTGTGGGGTTGTGCATGTGTGTTGTTGAGTCTAGTAGGGAGAAGTCTGAGTATCCTGAAGATATGGTAAAGACCAATATTTTCATGCCACCCCAGAAAAGAGTACATGGTATCACTATAAATGAATAGAGATCAAATCCTCAAAAGAAGGGCAGACAAGAACCTTCACCTGGAGATAAAGGCATGGATATGAGGACCTTACTGAGACAGAGGAGGTCATGGTAGATGTTGTTGGCTCCTAGTGGATCTAGTACTTCTGATGCTTCAGAGGTGAACCGGGTACACAGGCACGATTCCAGACTTATGTAACGGGCACTGATGCCTAGACAGATGGAGCTACTACGTAGACATGATCCCCTACTTACCTCCCTCTCTGTCCAACTTTATTTTACTTTCGGATATTTTCGTTCGCATTTGTGGACAAATGATTTTTTTGTGTGGTGGGTGAGGCCCACCTTTGTGCATTCTAGTTTTTTTTTATATTTGCACTGCTTTTTGTGGATGTTTGAGCTTGTGGCTCTTTTATTTTAAATTGCAAAATGATTTTGACTTGTCCAAAAAATTTTGCCACTTCTCTTCTGTTGAATGTGGCTGTTCTTTTGAAAAAAATTATGTCTCAATTTCGATCAATACCGATGACTTGAATTGTGCTGACAATCGAACGAACATGAATGTACGGCTACAATGAGGCCAAATGATGTTGCATAGACAATATGTGAACTCCTTGCATCTCGTTGTGATTAGCCATTTATCAAATCCATTATCTTGTGATGATAATTGCACACTAGCGAAAGTGGGGAGTCTTGTTTGACTGTGTGTCAATGCCTCGTGTGATGAGCTTACTTTGAACCATGCATCATAGATCCTAGAATTTGGCTGGTTGGTCCTGTCAACTAAGTATCTCTTGATATGATCTTAGGCAACTTCTAAGAGTGTGAACCAATTGACATAAATCTCTTTTGTGACCTACCTTGTGAGTGTGTGAACCGCTTTTGAAAATCCCTCGAGCCTTTTCTTCTTTGGAAAAAGTTGATGAAAACTAGACCTTTCTTAATCCACTACATATAATCCTCTTGAATTGTGGTTAATTGAATAGCCAACTTAGGTCAAAAGACTAAGTTGGGGGTGTGGTGAAAAGACAAGGCCAAATCAAGAAGTGTAAGAAAGTCTCCTCTTACCCATGGTTTTAAGAAAAATGGAACCTCTGCATATAAAAAAAAAGAGATAAAAAAGAAAAAAAGGAATGAAAAAGAAAGTCGTGGAATAAAGTAAAAAAGAAATGGGGTTCCCAAAAAATCTATGGAAAGTGAATAATATGATGACATATGAGCACTAAAGAGAATGATTAAGGAAAAAGAAAGGAAGTGTTGTGAGCACCACATTTCATGAGGATGAAAGTCACTGAGCCTAAATGACCATACCTTTGCACTCAACCCCATTACAAGCCTTGAAAAGACCTTTTTGATCTTGAGTAAGCTGAAACAAATGTTGGTTGGAAAATACGGGCAAACCTATGGGTGAAAGCACGCATTGTGTTCTTTCTTGTGAGAGTGAGTGTTGCATCTGATTCCAAAGCTTTAAATTGTCAACAATTGTGTGATTATGGAATCATTCTTTCTGTGAGGGCATTCGAACACTTTAGTTAGGCTTAAACTTGCATTTGAAGTAAGTATTGTGAGCATGAGGTTCTTTGATATTGATGAGTCACAACTGGAATCTTTGAGTGCACATTTGATCTTTGCATAAGTAAATTAAGTCTTGTTGTGTTCATTCATGATTGAGTCTTGTGTAGCACTGTTCGAGACACCCTTTTTGAACGACTGAACTTGAGTTTGCTTGAGGACAAGCAAACGTTTAAGTTAGGGGTGTTGATGAGTCCACAAATTTGAATCATTTAAGGCCATATTTTAATAGAAAATGTGTCCTTAAATGCTTATTTTATCTCAATATCTTATGAAAACCCTTAGGTTTCAGGTATTTGAAGTTTGAAGGAAAGCATGGTCACTACTTCGCAAAAAGAAACGAAAAGGCTGAAAAGAACGAAGAAAATGAAGGCCTGAGGATCACCGAGTCTACTTGGCGAGTCCTCGAAGGGTCTTACTTCGCCTTTTGTTCTAGTGTGCTGAGCCTTGAACGAAAGGATTAAGTCGGCGAAAAAAAGGAGCAGTGGGCGCATTGCCGAGAAGTTCCGTGAGGTAGTACGATGTTGCCCAATGACCCAGAGCACGACGATGCTGAAGGATGGTGCAAGATGGAGATGAACTACACCAAAAGGTGAATCACCGAGTCGATCGGCGATTCTGACTAACAACGCCGAATGATCCGCTGCAACATAATTCTTTGAAAGCTTTAACTGCTAGTTAGAGTTGTAGTTTTAAGGGTCGAACAATTATTATAATTTTCATATAGAATAGTACTTTTTGATATTTTTACTCTAAGTTTGAGAGGGTTTTGAAAACATGAAGAAGAAGAGGGTTTCATCTCCAAGGATTTGGACTTGGGTCTCTTTGATTCTTCATTCTTGGCATGTAACAAGACTTAAATCATTTTACCCATTTGAATGCAATCTCATTTAGGTATAAATTTATATCTCTTGATGTGTGGCTAAAAACCCCAATTCTTGGGGTGTGATTTAGCGAATATGGGTTAGATTAATTGTTGGGTCTCGCTTGCTGATAGATTAGATGTTCAAGAGAGAGGTCGCGAAACCAAGACTACTAAATTGATGGCCTAAGGAGTGGGTTGATATGAGGTTCAGCTCGAAAGAGTGAACCTTAGTCGCATATCCTAACACTTACCTTGAGAAAGTGAGTGGGGTAAAGCGTAGGTTGGTCTTCATGTGGCAAGTGGGTGTCCAAGAGGAACATATTTGAAACGGGGTAAGTTGCTCGAGAGTGAACTCATTTCAATTTAAAGCTTAGCCTAGTCACAATTACTCTATAAATTTCCTATCAAAAACATGTACCTAATAATTTGATAGTGATGAATACTATATGGTAGCGGTAGGAAATTCTTTAGCCTTAAATCGGGATATTCAGGAAGAACAGGTTGTTCTAGCTAGATACCGTCAAGAATTCTTGACTAATGCATGGGAACAAGTTCATCTTCGAAGTATTTTTCCTTTTCAATATTTTTCTATTGGAGTTTCCCTTATTCCTTTAATCGAACATAATGATGCGAATCGAGCTTTAATGAGTTCTAATATGCAACGTCAAGCAGTTCCTCTTTCTCGCTCCGAGAAATGCATTGTTGGGATTGGGTTGGAACGACAAGCATTTTCCTGGGATTGTAGTTCAATTGGTCAGAGCACCGCCCTGTCAAGGCGGAAGCTGTGGGTTCGAGCCCCGTCAGTCCCGACGGATCCAATAAATATATCAAAAAATCTCTCCCTTTTTCTAAAGGGGACCGGGGGAAGAATTCCATTGTCAAAGCAAAGGGGAAATCCTTATTTCTTTTTTCTTTCCTTTTGGTAGGATAAAGACATATGCGGTTGGATTAGTACAATTATTGGTAGCATTATAGTCAGTATTCCAAGAAATGCTGGCTTTTTTGATAGCCCCCCCCCCCCTCCTTGTATAATTTTTTTTTATATGATAAGGCTTGGGGGTGTTGCTTAGCCCCTTACCCCCTCAAGGGTCGTTCAAATTAAAAAAAAAGATCTATCCCTTATTCCTAATCGCACCCAAGAACCTCTCTCTCATTGATTGCTATTTTAGCTTCTTTTGTTATTTTTGCTTACTTGTGACAAAACCCCCATTTGAAATTTTACACTTTTGTTTCACCCCCTTTATTTATTATGTTTTTAATCGTTAACTTCTTTAGCTACGACTAATTAGAATGAAATTATACTTAACTATTAATTTTCAAAACCACTTCGTTGGGACACGACCCCAACCCTTGGATGGGTTACTATACTATTGTATGATCGTAGACACTCATACTGGAAATTGTGTCATTGATTACGCAAAACATAAAAATGGCACCGCTGCCGGGGAGTAGTGTTACTTGAGAATTTTTAGTTAAGTTGAATTTTGTTGTTGTTATTTAAGTGATACTTACTAAATTTTTAATTTTCTGTTGCTTGTTTGTGTGTTGAAATAGGAAGAATGAGTGTGAATGATGACAAAGGTCCCAAATGGACCAAGTGCTATCTTCTCTCTAACCAGAGCCAAAAGAGGGGTGGCCTTATGAAAATGAGGCAAACCTCACTAATGGAACTTGAGTGATGAGTTGCGTCATGCCACGACATTATATAAGGCGCTTCTTAGGAGGCAACCCAAGGTTTTATCGCTTTTTATGTTTATTTTAGAAATAATGGTATGTTGATCATGCAGGTTAAAGTGTGGAAAGTGTTTGAAAAATGTAGATTGGCGAACTAGAGGTCTAGTCAGTGAATCGCCGAAGAGGTCGGTGACCCAACCTAGACCGCCGTTGGACTCAAGACAATTTCAAAGTGGAGTTAGTAAAACTCGGTGTACCCAGGAAATTATTGGCGAATCGCTGACCTTGTTGGCGATCCCGATCTAGTTCGCTATTCAGACACCTAGTTTAACTGGAGGTTTTTATAAAACTCGACGAGGTAAGTGCCTACTCGGTGTGTCATCGAGTGGGTCGGCGAGCATGACTACTGTTGCCGAATGGGCGAGAACTGAACGATTTTTAAAAGGCCAAAGGTTTAAAATTTCAAACTCTTCCCTTTCGCTCACTTTTGAACTTCACAAGCTCACACCCGCACTATAGTTTCTATATATTTCCATTTCTTGTAGTATTTTAGTCGTTGATTTGTGCTCGAATTGGGATTACTTTGCCGCCTAACATTTCAGTCTTTATTATTTGGCATCTAAGGTTGGTTTCCCGAACCCCGCATGTATTTTTAAGAATTTGAACTCTTATATAAATGATTCTATCTTGTTGATGTGTGCTGGGCCTCTTTGATATCATTAAGTTGCTTGAATGCCTGTTTTAATTCAAAAATCTGGCCCGTAGTGTTTGTATTGTTAAAATCCAGTATTTTTGTGCTTTAAAATATGTTAAATCTTGTGGGGTTGTGCTTGCGTGTTGTTGAGTCTAGTAGGGAGAAGTTTGAGTATCCAGAAGATATAGTAAAGACCAATATTGTCATGCCACCCCGGAAAAGAGTATAGGGTATCACTATAAATGGAGGGGGATCAAATCCTCAAAAGAAGGGCAGAGAAAAACCTCCACCTGTAGATAAAGGCAGGGATATGAGGGCCTTAATGAGACAGAAGAGGCCATGGTAGATGCTGCTGGCTCCTAGTTGTTCTGGTACTACTTGTCCTTCTGAGTTGTACCGGGTACACTTGCCAGATTCTAGACTTATGCACCAAGCACTAATGTCTAGACAGATGGAGCAACGACATAGACAAGATCCCCTCTTTACCCCCTCTGTGTCTTACTTTATTTTACTTTCGGATATTTTCGTTCGCATTTGAGGACAGATGATTTTTGTTAGTGGTGGGGTGAGGCCCACCATTGTGCATATTAGTTTTTGTTTATATTTGGGCTTTGTGCGTAAATTGCCACAAAATCTACCGAAAAATCAATGAACCTACTTGCACTAACACATCTTCTACCACCCCCTCTGGCTTAGCAATGGACCTATCAGTAAGTTGGAGAATAACAGTGGTTCGTTTTGGACTATCCAACCCAAGCTTTAGATACAAAGATAAGGGCATCAAATTTATACTTGCCCTCAAATCACACAACCCCCGGGCATGAACACTTTGCCCAATTGTAATCTGCACAATAAAACTACCCGGATCTTTTAACTTTTTGGGCAGTCTATTTTGAATCCTTGAGCTGTACTCCTCAGTAAGTGCTACAATTTCATATTCCATGAGTCTCCTCTTGCTAGCCACAATGTCCTTCACGTATTTGGCATACTTTGGGATACCCTGCAAAATGTCAACCAAAGGTAGATTAATGTGAACCTATTTAAGGAGAGAGAGAAACTTACCAAAGCATTCATCTTCATTCTGCTTTCTGAGCCTTTGTGGAAATTGAGGTGGAAATTTCTTTTGAGGAACAGGTACCTCAACATTGGAGCTTTTTACATCCTCTTCCACCTTTCTTTCCTTTGGTACTTACCTCAGTGTCTCTCTTCTTTGGAGCTAGTTCCTCTAATTGTAGCCCACTTCTAGTACTTACCGCATGCAATTGCTTTGGATTGGACTCAGTATCACCGGGCAACCCACCTTGGGGACGCAAGTTCAAAGAATTAGCCACTTGAGCAACTTGTTTCTCTAAACTCATTTGAGACATCTGGATGTTTCTAATGTTCTCATCCTGCTTATCTATTCTAGCATTTAATTTGGTCCCTATTTCAGTCATGAGCTTTTGGAGTAGTTCTTCATTGGTCATCCCCCCTTTTGGTGCACTAGAATTTGCACCTTGGTTAGGATTGTAGTATTGTTGCCCAGCCCCTTGAGAACGGTATTGGTTAACCCCTTGCGCCTAATTTTGGTATTTTTTACCACCCCATGAGAAGTTAGGATGGTTCTTCCAACTAGGGTTGTAAGTGTTACCATAGTTTTGCTGCACTCCACTCCTTTGCGCATTACCCACATAGTTTACGGAATCCGGGTTTGCCTCACATCTCTCAGTTTCATGAGTTCCACTACCACATACTTCACACCAATTTGCTACCTGTTGTACCACATTTACCAGCGCCTGATTTAGAGCCATTTGTTTAAACTGCAAGGTCATGTTATGTTGCATTGCATCTAATTTGGCATTTATGGCTGTAGCTTGGTCTATATCTAAGATCCTTGCAGCCTTTTGGGTTGGGTTTCTAGACATTCCCCCCTCATACCCTTGGTTCCCTTCAGAAAGTTTATTAAGTAAGGCGAAGAACTCTTCACTTGTTATGGATAAGGCCTGTCCACCTTCTGCACTATTAAGAAGAGCACGAGCATTAGAGTCTAAACCCTCAAAGAAAGTGTGAAAAGTACCTCATTTGTTTGCATGTGGTGTGGGCAAGCATTCAACATTTGTTTGAAACGCGCCCATGCTTGGTACATGTCCTCTCCTTGCTTTTGAAAAAAGTTTATTATCTCACTCCTCAGTTTAGCGGTTTTCTTGGATGGGAAAAATCAACTCATGAACTTCTTTGCTAGATCATCCCACGTTGTGATAGAGTTTGGTGGCTCAGCGTCTAACCAACGCCTTGCAGCTCCTAACAATGAGTATGAGAACAAATTCAACCTTACATAGTTTGATGAGACTCCAATTGGAATGTAAGTATTGGTAATCTCTATGAAAGTCCTAAGATGGATTTGAGGATCCTCATGGGGGAGACCAGTGAATTGCCCATTAGAATGGAGGATCTGTACCATGCTCTGCTTCAGTTTGAATCTACCCCGCGGTGGAGGTTTCCTAATGCTAGATGCCAAATTGGCTATGAGTGGGACTGCCACATCACGGGCTAGTCTTGCGGGTACGACAGGTGGTGCTCCTTGGTAATTCGGGTTCCTTTTGTTATTCACGTTTTCCGGGTTATTCAAGTTATCTTGAGTCTCATCATCAATGTTTTCCGAAATACCTAAACCCAATTCTCCTCGTCCTAGATTCATTTTTCTGCGTTGTCGTAGAACTCTTTCAGGTTCGTTGTAAGGTTCAACAAGTTCTCCTTTCCTAGCCAGATCTGAAAGTCAAGTGCCTGCAATAAACAAGCTAAGATAAAGTAATTAATATCTAAATAATCTAATTGTAGACTTAAGAAGATTGAATATAAATTAATTTCTAAGTCCCCGGCAGCGGTGCCAAAAACTTGTTGCTCCCCAGTATACACGCAAGTGTACGTGGTCGCGCAAGTAATACAAATTCTTGAAGAAACGAGTTATCATTTCCAAGGGACTTGTGATTAATTTATATTTCACACTTAATTCTACAAATAAACGTAAAAGTAACCTTTTCAAAGAGTTGATGATTGATTGTTAACTACTACTAATTATGAACTAAATGAAAGTAACTAATTATGAACGACTTTAATATTATGTTTCAAGCAAGTAAAAATGAATTCCAGGGCTGCAACATATACTGAATATCATGTATCATATTATTGGCATAGAACTAATTTCAGTTGTCAAGTTACTAATTTATAGGGTTAATTATATGAGTCGGGCTATACACCTCTCATTGCCTACCCCAATTCGCTACCTAACTACCTCGTTGAGCAGGGATAAATAGACTAATTGGCGAGCATTTATATATCATCCTATTTCGTAACCAAGCGAGTTGTTGTCCAGGCGTCACTCCTGAACACAAATCACCTCGACTTAACGGGTCGATCAAGCTCTCTATATCCTCTGGTCTATCTAACCTCTCCTCTCCCGATTTTAAGGTTAAACAATAGATTTATCTCTAGATGGCCAGTCAAGAAATACTAAAACAAGAATATAGAAGTAACTTAATGACAACCAAGAATTAGTTCATAAAGCCTTTAATAATCAACAATCTATTTGTAGCTACAACCCCAGAACTAGGGCGTTTAGCCACTCATTGTTCAGGCGATTTCCGGAAAATAGAAGAGTTAGAAGATCAAAACCTATTACAAACGTAGATACTTGCTCTTGCACAAAAAATAAAAGCCGAACCCCTACAATAGAACCCAAGAGGTCTATTTATAAGTTTAGGAAAATTGGAGACAAAATCTACTTCAACTAGGAATCCTTTTTAGCACAACTTAGGCTTGGAAAATCGGGAATCCCTTGGCGTGTCGTGCCTCTTATTGCCCTAAGAACAGGCTCCAGCTTCATCCTTGTTGGCGCGCTGCGCCTGAGACAAGCCTCTGAATATTAGGCCCAGGCGCGTCGCGCCTCTCAGAGCGTCTGAAAGGCGTCTTTGAATGTTGGCCCTTGGCACCTCATGCCTAGCAGTGCGCCTGGACCTGGGGCCTTCATCCTTAGCTGTTTTTCATGCTCTTTTACATCTCTTTTCTTCAAGTTGACTCTAATTCCCTTGAGAGTTCCTGAAACAACTAATCATGTGTGTAAGTCCACAATCATCACAAGTTACACCAAAAACTAAGCTAATGACTAGAGATCATCCTTCAATCTAATCGACTTATGGGAAAATATTGACAACTGAGGCATATAAATATGCCTAAGATCAAAGGTTATTCTCTTCTTATGGCATGTTTCCTTAAAGCTTAGGAGCAATGTAATTGAGTTGTTATCGTTGTTATACTTGTAGCCATTATTGTTGATTGTTGGCTGCTCGAGTGGATATAATCCTCTCTTATCGGGATTCTTATTCAGTAATAGCGTCCCTATGTTGGACACGACTTAGAGGCTATTTGTATAAGTTGCTTAAAACTAAATTTCTCGCTTTTAGCTGTTGGATTGTTATTGTTTCCCTTTGGGCTATTGTGGTTAGCTACAAGAATGTGATTTATGCCTAGAAGGGCTATGTTCTCCCAACAGGGCTATATTGAAGCCTAGAAGGGCTATGAGTTTCCTATAGGGTTATATTGACGCCTAGAAGGGCTAAGAGTTGCCTACGGGGTCATGCTGTTGCCTAAGAGGGCTATGAGTTGCCTATATGCTATATTGATGCCTAAGAGAGCTATGTACTGCCTACGGGGCTATACTATTGCCTAAGAGGGTTACGTGACTGCCTACGGGGCTAGGGGACTACCGATAGGGGTATATAGACTGATTGATACCTTTTGGGCTTATGGGGGCTTGGGTAGGTGGTCTTGTGTGATTTTTGTACCTACCGAGCTTATGGGGGCTTTGTTAGGTTGTTGTTTTATTATTTTTGATAAGTTTAGATTTAGGAGCAGGTCAGTATGCTTACCTTATTCTTGATTTATTTACTGAATTACTCCAGTATATTATGATACCTGCTCATAGGCTATTGTCCTTCATATTCTGTATATAATTTTGTACTGACGCCCTATTGCCTTGGGGCGTTGCATTCATGCATGCAGGTCCCGACATACGACCCAGAAGACCTCCTCAACAGTAGGATTGACTTCTATCCGGTTGGCTAGCCCTTTCCTCCGAAGATGCCAGAGTTGGGAGGTTTATTAGCCTTTGTTGTATATAGTTTCATGGGTAAGCTAGGGCCTGTCCCGCCAATCTTTACTACTCTGAAAGGCTTGCATACTAGTGTGTGAGGATAATAGCTACGTTATGGCCATGCTGGCCTAGTTTGTTGGTTTGCTGAAGCTTGTTAGTTGTGTGATGCTTTGTCTTGATATACTTGCTTTCAGATTCGGTATAGAGATCATGGTGGCCTCGACGGCCAAATCAGGACTTCTGTGCTAGTTGGTTATTTCTTTATATGAACTCTTGGGAGTAGTTGTTTCTTTTATGGATCTGTTTACAGGGGTCTTGCCGGTCAATGACTTAATTTTAAGCCGAGATATACTTGTTTGTTTTCTTGACTGTGTGTGGCTGCCATGCGCTAGTAGTAAATGGTTCAGTAGGGTCGGCTCGAGCCTGAGTTTTGGCATTACACTACAAGAAAATGCATTTAAAGCTACAAAACACATTGAGCTAAATATGAAATTTTCTGCAGCTAAATGCTTTAGCCATAAAATATTTTTTCGTATCATTCGTGGCAAGATGTAGGGTGGCTAAAAGTTAGCTACAGACTTTACATGGTCTGTGGCTAAGGACTAATACTTATAGCTACTAAAAAAATTGAGTTGTAGCTATAATAGTACAAAATTCTTGCTACAAAATATATACTTGTAGCAAAATATTTTTACGCTTTTGCCACAACAAATTACATCCATAGCAAGTTTATATTGTAGACACAGTATATTCTATTGTAGCAAATGGCTTGATTTATTTGCAATGAAAATTTAAAAATTGTGGCTATTTTATATTTTTAATCTTGTGGCTATGATACTTGTATTTAGCTACAAATTTAAAAAATTATAGCTATAAAATTAAAGCATTTGCCACAAATAATTTTTCACAATGCTAAGATTTGAAACTTTTTGCCATGACATACATATGAAAATGTATCGCCTTATTTTTTATAAATACATATATATTTAGTCATAATTACAAAAATTCATTGCTACAAATTGAAGAATAGTGACATAAACATTATTAATCACAGGAATTTTTATAATGTAGCTAAAAAACAAATTTCAACAATTTTGTTACTATAAATTTGAAAGGATTTTCCACAAGCTTTGTTAATAAAAAAAGATACATAATGTAACTATGAATACATTTTTGAGATTCTAAAATAATTCTCAACTTGCATATAATTGCATTCTAAAATTTTGAGATTAGTCATAATATACAATTCTTGTAAGACATTATCTTGTTTGAGTCCAAAGCAACATAGTCTTCACCTATCTTTCCTTCCACAATCTTCAATTGCACCTAAGCTTGATCAACATCGGTTCCAATTTGTCATTTATATGCCCTTATTCCATAAATATGCCTATCAATAATGGTAAATATTTTAGCACCAAGAATGTAAAGATTTAAAATTTCAAGGAAAAAATATAATTGTCTATGATCATTTTTTTACAAAAATGTTTAGCAAATAAAAAAAATACAAAGAAAACAAAGGAGTTAGCAAACCTATAACTTTTAAACTTCTTAAAACCTGTAGATATAGATCTCAAATTTTAGTATAAATTATAAAATTCATACCTAATCAGAAAATTTCTTTTACATTAATAAATGTGAACACCTAATTTTTGACGTGTCTATTTTACTCCTATAATATATATAAATATATATATATATATATATATTCTTATATTTTTTGTTTTGTATTTTGGGTAGTTTGTCTTTGTTTATATTTTTTTTATTGGCCCAAATGACCTAATTTTAATTGAATTGGGTTGATTTAGACCAAATTCTGATGGCCCAATCAATTCTGACCCGGTCCAATAGAAA
>JAJOOR010027991.1:0-26801 GCA_036250505.1 Solanum acaule | reverse complement strand
TTTTGATACGGTTGCTCTAAAATTCGGGTTAGACCCATTTCCCACTCAATTTGATCCCCTGAATAAGAATATGAAGTCGAATTTCCGAAATCATGCACAGATTTTGAGATATATGGAAATTACAATTATAGGTGTTTCCGAAGCACATTTTCGGGCATTTTTGGGGTCGTTTCAGTAAGGCATGATCACGTAAAAGAATAAGCATGCAAGAATACTTAAAAACCAAATAAATATGGCCTAAAGCATGATTTCTATCAAAATAGGCATGATCAACTACAATCCAACCCTAATTTGAGAAATTCAACATGAATCGACAATTGTAATCTCATTCTAAAGATGGAAAGCGATAGCCTACCTAAATGTACACCGTGCGCGGTCTAAAATTATGATTTTAGAGCTTTTCCCTTCCGAATGGCTTCTAATAACTGCAACTCTATAAAAACACAATCACAATATCAAAACAAACGTTTTGACCCCAAAAGCATAATAATTGGAGATTAACCCAAAATCAACTCAAAAATAAGAACATGGGACCAACATTGAGAATCCCAAAATTGACTCCATCAAAAGGTCTAGTTTGACTGATTGATCCGAAAACGAGACACAATTTAATGATTAAAAGGCAACAAACAACAACATGCAACAATTCACCAAGAAAAATGACATAAAGAACTAGGAAATCCCATTCATAATGAAATTTACCTCCACTCGATGACCCCCACAAATCCCCAAACTCTCTAACATGAAGCACTGCTTATTTCAAGCCCACAACACTTGAAATCACACAAAATAGAGGTGTGAAGCTTTCTAAATTTGACTTTGAACCTTAGAGATATAAGTTGATCATGTCTGGTCTTTATATAAAAGATCAAGCAAAAGAGACCTTTGTGAACGTGGATCTAGGCCCGCGAATGCACATGGTCTACCTCCCTAACCTTCATAAACGTGGCCCAAGGCCCACAATCATGAAGTCCGAACCCCGTAGCCTCCACAAATGCAACAAAGGTATCACAAACATGGAGACCTGGTCCACTGGTCACTGCGAACATGTTAGGACCCAGGGGTACCCCCTAGATGGAACATGGCGTACTTGACCTCGAAGGGGTCTCATAAAAGCACTGAGCATATCATCACATAATATAACAGAAAAGTACGGAAAATGTAAAAACTTTTATCTATACAATCAAAGTCTTTTAAAAAAATGAAAGCGGAAGCCTTTACTACACGTTTGTCTCAAACCATCTAATACAACTTTAGAATAAAACTATGGGGACACACCCTATACAATAGTCTCAACACGAAAAATAAAGGACATACGAGAACTAGTGGATTTTGTCCTCGAAGCTATGAGGACTCACCAAAATCTTCAACTCATTTGCTCATTAGAAACCTATCTCCGAGAATAGAACTCAATCTCCAAACCCTACATTTGATGAGAATGTAGGCAAGGTATGCGTTAGTACAAAATGTACTAAATATGTTAGCTAGAATAATTATAAGAGCATAAAACAAGGGTTAGTCAATATCAGACATAATACATAATCATATGAAATACTTCATGAAACATAAACTATAAGCATAAGAGACAATATCATAATAATAAGCAAAGTCTCCAACATAAGCATCATATAAGCATTATTTAACTCTTAGTCATCTATACCATAATAGGAATACTTTCAAGTAACCTAAAATCATACTTGTGCAATGCATGAATAGCATCCTATAATACCATCCAAACTAAGTATCCCTTTTTGGCCATCTTAATAATAGTCTATATGCATGGTCAAGTATTAAGCCTATTTACCACAAGGGCACTATACTCCTAAGTAACCTCAAATTACACTTGTGCAATGCATGAAAAGCATCCCATACTACCCTTCACAATAAGCATAACCTTGAAGTCATCATAGATGTAACATTGTGTACTTGACCCCGAAGGGGTCTCATACATGCCCTTAGCATATCATAACATAAGATAATAGAAGAGTAAAGAAAATTTTGAAACTTTTATCCATACAATCAAAGTCTTTTCATAAAATGCAAGCGGAAATCATTACTACACTTTTGTGTCAAACCATCTAATACAACTTTAGAATTAAAATCCTGGGACACAACCCATACAATAGTCTCAACATGAAAAATAAAGGACATAAGGGAACTACTGGATTTTGTCCTCGAAGCTATGAGGACTCTCCAAAATCTTAACTCCTTTGCTCCTTAGAAACCGATCTCCGAGAATAGAACTCAATCTCCGAACCCTACATTTGATGAGAATGTAGGCAAATTATGCATTAGTACAAAATGTATTAAATATGTTATGTAGCATAATCATAGAAGCATAAGACAAGGGTTAGTCAATGTAAGACATAATCCATAATCATATGAAATACTTCATGAAACATAAACTATAAGCATAAGTGACAATATAATAATAATAAGCAAAGTCTCCAACATAAGCATCATATAAGCATTATTTAACCCTTAGTCATCTATACCATAATAGGACTACATTCAATTAACCTAAAGGCATACTTGTGCAATGCATGTATAACATTCATAATACCATCCAAGCTAAGTATCCATTTTTGGCAATCTTAATCATAGTCTATAGGCATGGTTAATTCTTAAGCCTTTCTACCACAAGGGCACTACATTCCTAAGTAACCTCAAATTACACTTGAGCAATGTATGAAAGGCATCCCATACTACCCTTCAAACTAAGCATAACCTTGAAGTCATCATAGTCATACATACCCTTTTTTGGTCTCATTATTATCTTATCTCATTTGGACTAGAGAACTATCACCTTTAGTCAATCATATTTTGGAAGGCAACTGTAGCAACAACCCAAGCTAAGTCTATACTACACAAGAGGACATTTCATAATTAACTTCAAGTCATACTTATGCAATGTATGAATAGAATCACATTCTTCTATCCACACTAAGTACCACTTTAGGATATCATACATGCTCACTAGTTGGGGACTAGTCTCTCTTTACAATTTTCCATTAGGCATTTAAGTTACTTCTCTATTTAGTACAAGGCAAGGCACAACACATGAATGAATTCTATTTCTCAATTCAAGGCTACCAAGGGATAACCCCCTGATAGGCTAGACTATGCTATTACATAACAATATTAAGCTAAACTAACTACCTTGGGTGGCACGCTATCATCCAAGTGTAAGCAATTCTAGGAAGGGTACAAGTGTTCCATCCTAGCTACCATGAAATAGTCCTAGTGTAACTAAGTCATGCTACCCTTTCAAGCACACTCTGATGATAATGCAAGCTACCCTTAGGAGAGTATGTGTTCTCAATCCTAAGCTACCCTTAGGAGAGTATGTGTTGTCAATCCTAAGCTACCTTTAGGAGAGTATATGTCCTCAATCCTAAGCTACCCTTAGGGGAGTATATGTCCTCAAAACTAAGCTACCATGACTACTACTAGCTCAAGCTACCCTTGAAATGAATCTTACAATGTTAAGTCAAGCTACCTTTAGGAGAGTATGTGTCCTCAATCCTAAGTTACCCTTATGAGAGTATGTTTCCTCAATCCTAAGTTACCCTTAGGAGAGTATGATTCTCAATCCTAAGCTACCATGAAATGGCCCTGGCCAAACCAAGTCATCCTATCATGAAGGCATCCTAATAATGCTAGGTCAAACTACCCTTAAGAGAGTATAGATCCTCAATCCTAGGCTATCATGTTTATCGCTAACTCAAGCTACCCTTAACATGTTACTTACAATGCTAAGTCAAGCTACCCTTAGGAGAGTATGATTCCTCAAGCCTAAGCTATCAATCTTGGTCTTGTCTTACCAAGTCAAGCTATACATGAAGGGAACATATGTCACAACGTCAAGCTATTCTAGACTAACAAGCTCTGATTCATTTTAGGTTATTAGGCCATCATAGAATCATTCTATGTGAGAGAACCTTGGATCTCCTAGCATATTAATGCCTAAGTGTGTAAATTAGAGACAATACAAAACAAGATCACATCGCATTAGCTTTACCCCCAAAGCCCTTACATTGATAACTACAAGCCTTAATCTCAAGATTTGCTTCTTACTATCATCATTATACCCTGATTTCAATGTATTCTAATCAGATTCCTCATTAGTAGGTGATTCTAGTCATATTTGATCATAAAGGTTCAAATTCAAATTTACTAGTTATGATCCTTCGTATTCAATAAAGTCTAGTTCAATTCATGTCTATATGTTCCTAACCTTGAACAACTACTACACATGACATTGATTTTTGAAGATCAATTCTAATTCTTCATTTTCACCTTCCATGGCATACACCGACACAATATCAAATTCATCAATTAGACTAGGGTTAACCAAAGAAATCTCATAAATTCATCATAATATCAAAATTCAATGCGAATTCATTCATAATTAGGTATTGTCCACTAGATTGGAATCATACCTAACCACTACCCACAATGTAGGAAGAAACCCTAGATAGTGTTGGGTTTTGATTTCACAGTTGGTGGAAAAACTAGGGGGATCTATGGGTGGAAGAACCCATAGATGATAAAGCTAACATACCTTAATTAAAAGCCCTAACCAAGCTTGTAACAGTGGAGAAAATCTGACCAAATTCCTTCTTTTCTTCTTCTTCACTTCTAGAAAGAGAATTATTTAGAGAGAATTTGGGGTCTTGGAAGAATGAATTAATTGAGTTAGTTTAGGGGTCTATTAGGCTTATATAGGTGGTTTAATAACTAACTAACCGATCTAACTTTGCCCCTAACTAATTAACAATTAACCCATAATCCCCTAACTTAAAAACTAAAACATAAAATTCTACCCCACTCATGAGACCCCACCCACGGACTGTGGGTGGGTCTACTGACCGTGCTGCACCTCCGTTGATGGAAGTCTGCAGTTCAACTTTGCAGGTGAACATTAGTCTTGACCCACGAGCTAGAGTTACGGAGCGTGGATGGACCTACCTCCCGTAGGTGCCATCCGTATCTCACTCAAAAATGGATGATTTATGGATATTTTTTGGGTCCTCCTCAAGGACCCCTTTGGTTGGTACTTGGTGAGTCGTGCCTTGACTTTCAACCCCTAAAACCTTTATTCAAAGTGTGGGAAGTCATTTTACAATTCTATCCCTCACATCAAACTCTAAAACACTTACGAAAAGCTCTAGAACTCTCTAGTCTTATTTACTTGTTTCCGAGGTATAACAATATCTCCCCCTTGGGATCATTCGTCCTCGAATGACGATTCTAAACACTTCTTAAAGTCACAACTATATACTAACAGTCCAACCAAGGAAGAAAACTTCAATTCCAACCTAAACACATTCAATGCAACACAATGAAGTAGGAACTACTTCTACCACACAAAATGCATGAAATTTTATATCTTCTCATTTTCAAGGAGGAATTAACATCTCTTAGCTAAAACATGCTCAACACACACTCATGGACCCTAAATTAAAATTACTCTCAAAAAGCATTTTTTCAAGGAGGAATCTTTCAACTCCAAACTAAGACATGCTCATTAATTTATCTCATGAAGTATATATGCAATTCTACTCAAATGCACTACAACATGAGGCAAAACAATGCACATAATTCATTTCTATCAAGACCTAAGCTTTTTTTCATGAACATGCACATAAGGAAATCATGGAAACACAAACACATATGACTCCAACACATAACACAATGAAAAGGAACTTATCATATCAAGCTAGAATTGGAGTAGAAGGAAAATGATGAGGACATCGGGACATCTCATTGGCCCTTGGCCTCCCAAGTAGCATTCTTAACCAAATTCCTTACTAAAGAACACTCCTTACCAATTTATGGAACAACTTCCTTTTTCTTCTATTTCTTAACTTATCGGTCTAAGAACTCTACCGGTAATTCTAAATTAGAGAGGTTCTTATTAAGCAACTCTAGCTCACAAGCAACCTTAAAAACACCACTCAAGATCTCATATGAGCCTACCAAAGCGGGACTAAACTTCTCATACTCACAATACCTCTCAAGGTGAAAATTCAAGCAAACTTAACTCATGAACATCACAAACACTCAACGACCTTGCTATCTAAGCACATTATATCGCCCTTGAGAGAAAGCCTATACAATCTCTTTTAAGCATCACATCTTTCAATCTTAAAGTCGGAGCAAGTCATCTGTAATGTTTCACATCCTTCCCCAAAGTTAATTCTAATCTATGGTAAATTACACTTCCACCCTTCTTAGAGGAGTTTACTCCCTCAACACTTTTAGGCATTAGTTAACACCCTATTCATCAAATCTATCAACATACCTCAAAACCCATCATGACTAAGTCAGGTTCTTCCATCAAACATAACCATAATACAACCCATTCAAACTGAAGGACAACATCAAAGTCTATCTAGTCACATAACCATAATTGGCATCACAACCAACCTTTTCGCCCTCGCTCCTTGTAGCATAAGCACTTCGAGTGGTCATATCCTAAAGACCATCGGATAAAGGAATGGGACAAAGACCTTATAGAGTTAAAGTTTATGGCACGACTTAGATAATGAAGAAGTGAGATTTCCTAAGCATCCAATAGCCTCCTATTCATTAATGTGGTGCGCTTCACATTTATGAACAAGACTCTACTAGAGGTGGTTTGAGACAATCCTAGAAAGATTCTAAATTTGTGCTCTGATTACCAAGTTTGTAAGGAACCAAGGGTACCCCGTAGATGTAACATTGTGTACTTGACCCCGAAGGGGTCTCATACATGCCCTTAGCATATCATAACATAAGACAATAGAAAAGTAAAGAAAATTTTAAAACTTTTATCCGTACAATCAAAGTTTTTTTCATAGAATGCAAGCGGAATTCTTGACTACACTTTTGTGTCAAACCATCTAATACAACTTTAGAATTAAAATCCTAGGACACAACCCATACAATAGTCTCAACATGAAAAATAAAGGACATAAGGGACCAACTGGATTTTGTCCTTGAAGCTATGAGGACACTCCAAAATCTTAACTCCTTTGCTCCTTAGAAACCGATCTCCGAGAATAGAACTCAATCTCCAAACCCAACATTTGATGAGAATGTAGGCAAAGTATGCATTAGTACAAAATGTATTAAATATGTTATCTAGCATAATCATAGAAGCATAAGACAAGGGTTAGTCAATGTAAGACATAATCCATAATCATATGAAATACTTCATGAAACATAAACTATAAGCATAAGAGACAATATAATTATAATAATCAAAGTCTCCAACATAAGCATCATATAAGCATTATTTATCTCTTAGTCATCTATAACATAATAGGACTACTTTCAATTAACCTAAAGGCATACTTGTGCAATGCATGAATAACATCCATAATACCATCCAAGCTAAGCAACCATTTTTGGCCATCTTAATCATAGTCTATATGCATGGTTAAGTCTTAAGCCTTTCTACCATAAGGGCACTATACTCCTAAGTAACCTCAAATTACACTTGTGCAATGCATGAAAGGCATCCCATACTACCCTTCAAACAAAGCATAACCATGAAGTCATCATAGTCATACTTACCCTCTTTTGGTCTCATTATTATCTTATCTCATGTGGACTAGGGAACTATCACCTTTAGTCAATCATATCTAGGAAGGCAACTGTAGAAACAACCCAAGATAAGTCTATACTACATAAGAGAACATTTCATAATTAACTTCAAGTCATACTTATGCAATGCATGAATAGCATCACATACTACTATCCACACTAAGTATCACTTTAGGCTATCATACATTCTCACTAGTTAGGGACTAGTCTCTCTTTACAATTTGCCATTAGTTATTTAAGTTACTTCTCTATTTAGTACAAGGCAAGGCACAACACATGAATGAATTCTATTTCTTATTTCAAGGCTACCAACGAATAACCCCCTGATAGGCTAGACTAAGCTATTACATAACTATATTAAGCTAAACTAACTACCTTGGGAGGCACACTATCATCCAAGTGTAAGCTATTCTAGGAAGGGTACAAGTATTCCATCCTAGCTACCATGAAGTAGTCCTAGTCTAACTAAGTCATGCTACCCTTTCAAGCACACTATGATGATAATGCAAGCTACCCTTAGGAGAGTATCTGTCCTCAATCCTAAGCTACCCTTAGGAGAGTATATGTCCTCAATCCTAAGCTACCCTTTGAGAGTATATGTCCTCAATCCTAAGCTACCATGACTACTCCTAGCTCAAGCTACCCTTGTAATGAATCTTACAATACTAAGTCAAGCTACCCTTGTAAGCACACTATGAAGCTAATGCAAGCTACCCTTAGGAAAGTATGTGTCCTCAATCCTAAGTTACCCTTAGGAGACTACGATTCTCAATCCTAAGCTACCATGAATTGGTCTTGGCCAAACCAAGTCATCCTATCATGAATGCATCCTAATAATGCTAGTTCAACCTACCCTTAAGAGAGTATAGATCCTCAAACCTAGGCTATCATATATATCCCTAACTCACGCTATCCTTGACTTGTTTCTTACAATGATAAGTCAAGCTACCCTTAGGAGAGTATGATTCCTCAATCCTAAGCTATCCTTAGGAGAATATGATTTCTCAATCCTAAGCAATCAATCTTGGTTTTGTCTTACCAAGTCAAGCTATACATGAAGGGAACATATGTCACAACGTCAAGCTATTCTAGACAAACAAGCTCTAATTCATTTTAGACTATTAAGCCATCGTAGAATCATTCAATGTGAGAGAACCTTGGATCTGCTAGCATATGTATGCCTAAGTGTGTAAATTAGAGACAATACACAACAAGATCACATCACATTATCTTTACCCCCAAAGCCCTTACATTGATAACTACAATCCTTATTCTTAAGATTTACTTCTTACTATCATCATTACACCCTGATTTCAATGTATTCTAATCAGATTCCTCATTAGTAGGTGATTCTAGTCATATTGGATCATAAAGGTTCAAATTCAACTTTACTAGTTATGATTCTTCATATTCAATAAAGTATAGTTCAATTCATGTCTATATGTTCCTAACCTTGAACAACTACTACACATGACATTGATTTTTGAAGATTAATTCTAATTCTTCATTTTCACCTTTCATGGCATACACCGACTCAATATCAAATTCATCAATTAGACTAGGGTTAAGCATAGAAATCATATAAATTCATCATAATATCAAAATTCAATGAGAATTCATCCATAATTAGGTATTATCCACTATATTGGTATCATACCTAAATGCTACCCACAATGTAGGAACAAGCCCTAACTTGAGTTGGGTTTTGACTTCACAATTGGGGGAAAAACTAGGGGGATCTGTGGGTGGAAGAACCCATAGATGATTAAGATAACATACCTTAATTAAAAGCTCTAACCAAGCTTGAAACAATCGAGAAAATCTGCCCAACTTCCTTCTTTTCTTCTTCTTCACTTCTAGAGAGAGAATTATTTAGAGAGAATTTGGGGCCTTGGAAGAATGAATTAATTGAGTTAGTTTAGGGGTCTATTAGGCTTATATAGGTGGTTTAAAAACTAACTAACCGACCTACCTTTGCCCCTAACTAATTAACAATTAACCCATAATCCCCTAACTTAAAAACTAAAACATAAAATTCTGGCCCACTCACGAGACCCGACCCACGGACCGTGGGTGGGTCTACTAACCGTGCTGCACATCCGTAGGTGGATGTCTGTAGTTCAAATTTGTAGGTGAACATTAGTCTTGACCCACGAGCTAGAGCTACGGAGCGTGGATGGACCTACCCCTCGTAGGTGCCATCCGTATCTCACTCAAAAATGGATGATTTATGGATATTTTTTGGGTCCTCCTCAAGGACCCGTTTGGTTGGTACTTGGGGAGTCGTGCCTTGACCTTCAACCCCTAAAACCTTTATTCTAAGTTCGGGAAGTCATTTTACAATTCTATCCCTCACATCAAACTCTAAAACTCTTACGAAAAGCTCTAGAACTCTCTAGTCTTACTTACTTGTTTCCGGGGTATAACAATATGTCCCCCTTGGGATCATTCGTCCTCGAATGACGATTCTAAACACTTCTTAAAGTCACAACTATACACTAACGGTCCAACCAAGGAATAAAACTTCAATTCCAAGGTAAACATATTCATTGCAACACAAGGGAGTAGGAACTACTTCTACCACCAAAAATGCATGAAATTTTATATCTTCTCATTTTCAAGGAGGAATTAACATCTCTTAGCTAAAACATGCTCAACACACACTCATGGACCCTAAATTAAAATTACTCTCAAAAAGCATTTTTTCAAGGAGGAATCTTTCAACTCCAAACTAAGGCATGCTCATTAATTCATCTCATGAAGTCTATATGCAATTCTACTCAAATGCACTACAACATGAGGCAAAACAATGCATATAAGTCAGTTTTATCAAGACCTAAGCTTTTTTTCATGAACATGCACATAAGGAAATCATGGAAACACAAACACGCTTGATTCCAACACTTAACACAACGAAAAGGAACTTATCATCTCAAGCTAGAATTGGAGTACAAGGAAAATGATGAGGACATCGGGACATCTCATTGGCTCTTGGCCTCCCAAGTGGCATTCTTAACCAAATTCCTTACTAATGAACACTCCTTACCAATTTATGGAACAACTTCCTTGTTCTTCTATTTCTTAACTTGTCGGTCTAAGACCTCTACCGGTAATTCTAAATTAGAGAGGTTCTTATTAAGCAACTCTAGCTCACAAGCAACCTTAATAACACCACTTAAGATCTGATATGAGCCTACCAAAGCGGGGCTAAACTTCTCATATTCACTATACCTCTCAAGGTGAAAATTCAAGCAAACCTAACTCATGAATATCACAGACAATCAACGACCTTGCTATCTAAGCACATTATATCCCCCTTGGGAGAAAGCCTATACTATATCTTTTATGCATCACTTCTTTCAATCCTAAGGTCGGAGCAAGTCATCACTACGGATTCACATCCTTCCCCCAAGTTAATTCTAAACCGTGGTAAATTACACTTCTACCGTTCTTAGATGAGTTTAATCCCTCAACACATTTAGGCATTAGTTAACACACTATTCATCAAATCTATCAACATACCTCAAAACCCATCATGACTAAGTCAGGTACTTCCATCAAACATAACCATAATACAACCCATTCAAACTGAAGGATAACATCAAAGTCTATCTAGTCACATAGCCATAATTGGCATCACAACCAACTTTTTCTCCCTCGCTCGTTGTAGCATAAGCACTTCGAGTGGTCATATCCTAAAAACCATCGGATAAAGGAATGGGAGAGAGACCTTATAGATTTAAACTCTATGGCACGACTTAGATAATAAATAAGTGAGATTTCCTAAGCATCCAATAGCCTCCTATTCATAAATGTGGTGTGCTTCACATTTATGAACAAGACTCTACTAGACGTGGTTTGAGACAATCCTAGAACGATTCTAAATTTGTGCTCTGATTACCAAGTTTGTAAGGACCCAAGTGAACCTCCTAGATGTATCATTATGTACTTGACCCCGAAGGGGTCTCATACATGCCCTTAGCATATCATAACTTAAGATATTAGAAAAGTAAAGAAAATTTAAAAACTTTTATCCATAAAATCAAAGTCTTTTCATAAAATGCAAGCGAAAGTCTTTACTACACTTTTGTGTCAAACCATCTAATACAACTTTAGAATTAAAATCTTGGGACACAACCCATACAATAGTCTCAACATGAAAAATAAAGGACATAAGGGAACTAGTGGATTTTGTCCTCGAAGCTATGAGGACTCTCCAAAATCTTAACTCATTTGCTCCTTAGAAACCCATCTCCGAGAATAGAACTCAATCTCCAAACCCTACATTTGATGAGAATGTAGGCAAAATATGCATTAGTAAAAAATGTTAGCTAGCATAATCATAGAAGCATAAGAAATGGGTTAGTCAATGTAAGACATAATCCATAATCTTATGTAATACTTCATGAAACATAAACTATAAGCACAAGAGACAATATAATAATAATAAGGAAAGTCTCCAACATAAGCATCATATAAGCATTATTTAACTTTTAGTCATCTATTCCATAACAGGACTACTTTCAATTAACCTAAAGGCATACTTGTGCAATGCATGAATAACATCCATAATACCATCCAAGCTAAGTATCCATTTTTGACCATCTTAATCATAGTCTATATGCATGGTTAAGTCTTAAGCCTTTCTACCACAAGGGCACTATACTCCTAAGTAACCTCAAATTACACTTGTGCAATGCATGAAAGGCATCCCATACTACCCTGCAAACTAAGCATAACCTTGAAGTCATCATAGTCATACTTACCCTCTTTTAATCTCATTATTAGCTTATCTCATATGGACAAGGGGACTATCACCTTTAGTCAATCATATCTCGACAGATAACTATAGCAACAACCCAAGCTAAGTCTATATTACATAAGAGAACATTTCATAATTAACTTCAAGTCATACTTATCCGATGTATGAATAGCATCACATACTACTATCCACACTAAGTACCACTTTAGGCTATCATACATGCTCACTAGTTGGGGACTAGTCTCTCTTTACAATTTTCCATTAGTCATTTAAGTTACTTCTCTATTTAGTACAAGGCAAGGCACAACACATGAATGAATTCTATTTATCAATTCAAGGTTACCAAGGAATAACCCCCTGATAGGCTAGACTATGCTATTACATAACTATATTAAGCTTAATTAACTACCTTGGGAGGCACACTATCATCCAAGTGTAAGCTATTCAAGGAAGGGTACAAGTGTTCCATCCTAGATATCATGAAATAGTCCTATTCTAACTAAGTCATGCTACCCTTTCAAGCGCACTATGATGATTAAGTAAGCTACCCTTAGGATACTATGTGCCCTCAATCCTAAGATACTCTTAGGAGAGTATATGTTCTCAATCCTAAGCTACCCTTCGGAGAGTATATGTCCTCCATCCTAAGCTACCCTTAGGAGAGTATATGTCTTCAATCCTAAGCTACCATGACTACTCCTAGCTCAAGCTACCCTTGAAATGTATCTTACAATGCTAAGTCAAGCTAACCTTGCAAGCACACTATGATGCTAATGCAAGCTACCCTTAGTAGAGTATGTGTCCTCAATCCTAAGTTACCCTTAGGAGAGTATGATTCTCAATCCTAAGATACTATGAAATGGTCTTGGACAAACCAAGTCATCCTATCATGAAGGCATCCTAATAATGCTAGTTCAACCTACCCTTAAGAGAGTATAGATCCTCAATCCTAGGCTATCCTGTTTATCCCTAACTCAAGCTACCCTTGACAAGTTTCTTACAATGCTAAGTCAAGCTACCCTTATGAGAGTATGAGTCCTCAAACCTAAGCTATCCTTAGGAGAGTTTGATTCCTCAATCCTAAGCTATCCTTAGGAGAGTATGATTCCTCAATCCTAAGCTATCAATATTGGTCTTGTCTTACCAAGTCAAGCTATACATGAAGGGAACGTATGTCACAACGTCAAACTATTCTAGACTAACGAGCTCTAATTCATTTTAGGCTATTAAGCCATCCTTGAATCATTCTATGTGAGAGAACCTTGGTTCTCCTAGCATATTTATGCCTAAGTGTGTAAATTAGAGACAATACACAACAAGATCACATCACATTAGCTTTACCCCCAAAGCCCTTACATTGATAACTACAAGCGTTATTCTCAAGATTTACTTCTTAATATCATCATTATACCTTGATTTCTAGGTATTCTAATCAGATTCTTCATTAGTAGGTGATTCTAGTCATATTTGATCATAAAGGTTCAAATTCAACTTTACTAGTTATGATCCTTCATATTCAATAAAGTGTAGTTCAATTCATGTCTATATGTTCCTAACCTTGAACAACTACTACACATGACATTGATTTTAGAAGATCAATTCTAATTCTTCATTTTCACCTTTCATGGCATACACCCACACAATATCAAATTCATCAATTAGACTAGGGTTAACCAAAGAAATCACATAAATTCATCATAATATCAAAATTCAATTCGATTTCATTCATAATTAGGTATTATCCACTATATTGGAATCATACCTAAACACTACCCACAATGTAGGAAGAAACCCTAGCTTGAGTTGGGTTTTGACTTCACAATTGGGGGAAAAACTAGGGGGATCTATGGGTGGAAGAACCCATAGATGATAAAGCAAACATACCTTAATTAAAAGCCCTAACCAAGCTTGAAACAATGGAGAAAATCTGACCAACTTCCTTCTTTTCTTCTTCTTCACTTCTAGAAAGAGAATTATTTAGAGAGAATTTGGGATCTTGGAAGAATGAATTAATTGAGTTAGTTTAGGGGTCTATTAGGCTTATATAGGTGGTTTAATAACTAACTAACTGACCAAACTTTTCCCCTAACTAATTAAAAATTATCCCAGAATCCCCTAACTTAAAAACTAAAACACAAAATTTTGCCCCACTCACGAGACCCCACCGACGGACCGTGGGTGGGTCTATTGACCATGCTGCACCTCCGTAAGTGGGGGTCTGCAGTTCAACTTTGCAGGTGAATATTAGTCTGGACCCACGAGCTAGAGCTACGGAGCGTGGATGGACCTACCCCCCGTAGTTGCCATCCGTATCTCACTCAAAAATGGAAGATTTATGGATATTTTTTGGGTCCTCCTCAAGGACCCCTTTGGTTGGTACTTGGGGAGACGTGCGTTGACTTTCAACCCCTAAAATATTTATTCTAAGTTTGGGAAGTCATTTTACTATTCTATCCCTCACATCAAACTCTATAACTCTTACGAAAAGCTCTAGAACTCTCTAGTCTTACTTACTAGTTTCCGGGGTATAACAATATCTCCCCCTTGAGATCATTCATCCTTGAATGACGATTCTAAACACTTCATAAAGTCACAACTATATACTAACAGCTTATCATGCATGCACTACATCTAAATGCACATAACCAAAGAAGAAAACTTCAATTCCAAGCTAAACAGATTCAATGCAACACAAGGGAGTAGGAACTACTTCTACCACCAAAAAATCATGAAATTTTATATCTACTCATTTTCAAGGAGGAATTAACATCTCTTAGCTAAAACATGCTCAACACACACTCATGGACCCTAAATTAAAATTACTCTAAAAAAGCATTTTTTTCAAGGAAGAATCTTTCAACTCAAAACTATGGCATGCTTATTAATTCATCTCATGATATGCAATTCTACTCAAATGCACTACAACATGAGGCAACAAAACAATGCATATAAGTCATTTCTATCAAGACCTAAGCTTTTTTTCATGAACATGCACATAAGGAAATCATGGAAACACAAACACACATGACTGCAACACATAACACAACGAAAAGGAACTTATCATCTCAACCTAGAATAGTAATAGAAGGAAAATGGTCAGGACATCGGGACATCTCATTGGTCCTTGGACTCCCAAGTAGCACTCTTAACCAAATTCCTTACTAAAGAACACTCCTTACCATTTTATGGAATAACTTCTTTGTTCTTCTATTTCTTAACTTGCCGGTCTAAGACCTCTACCGGTAATTCTAAATTAGAGAGGTTCTCATTAAGCAACTCTAGGTCACAAGCAACCTTACTAACACCACTCAAGATCTCATATGAGCCTACCAAAGGGGGACTAAACTTCTCATATTCACTATACCTCTCAAGGTGAAAATTTCAAGCAAACCTAACTCATGAACATCACAAACACTCAACGACCTTGCTATCTAAGCACATTATATCCCCCTTGGGAGAAATCCTATACAAATTCTTTTAAGCATCACTTCTTTCAATCCTAAGGTCGGAGTAAGTCATCACTAAGGTTTCACATCTTTCCCCCAAGGTAATTCTAAACCGTGGTAAATTACACTTCTATCCTTGTTAGAGGAGTCTACTCCCTCGATACTTTTAGGAATTATTTAACACCCTATTCATCAAATCTATCAACATACCTCAAAACTCATCATGACTAAGTCGGGTTCTTCCATCAAATATAACCATAATACAACCCATTCAAACTGAAGGACAACATCAAAGTCTATCTAGTCAAATAGCCATTATTGGCATCACACCAAACCTTTTCTCCCTCGCTCCTTGTAGAATAAGAACTTCGAGTGGTCATACCCTAAAGACCATTGGATAAAGGAATAGGAGAGAGACCTTATAGAGTTAAACTCTATGGAACGACTTAGAGAATGAAAAAGTGAGATTTCCTAAGCATTCATTATCCTCATATTCATAAATGTGGTGCGCTTCACATTTATGAACAAGACTCTACTAGACGTGATTTGAGACAATCCTAGAACGATTCTAAAATTTGTGCTCTGATTACCAAGTTTGTAAGGACCCAAGGGTATCCCCTAGATCTAAAATTGTGTACTTGACCCCGAAGGGGTCTCATACATGCCCTTAGCATATCATAACATAAGATAATAGAGGAGTAAAGAAAATTTGAAAACTTTTATCCATACAATCAAAGTCTTTTCATAAATTGCAAGCGGAAGTCTTTACTACAGTTTTGTGTCAAACCATCTAATACAACTTTAGAATTAAAATCCTGGGACACAACCCATACAATAGTCTCAACATGAAAAATAAAGGACATAAGGGAACTAGTGGATTTTGTCCTCGAAGCTATGAGGACTCTCCAAAATCTTAACTCCTTTGCTCCTTAGGAACCTATCTCCGAGAATAGAACTCAATCTCCGAACCCTACATTTCATGAGAATGTAGGCAAAGTATGCATTAGTACTAAATGCATTAATTATGTTTGCTAGCATAATCATAGAAGCATAAGACAAGGGTTAGTCAATGTAAGACATAATCCATAATCTTATGACATACTTCATGAAACATAAACTATAAGCATAAGAGACAATATAATAATAATAAGAAAAGCCTCCAACATAAGCATCATCTAAGTATTATTTAAGTCTTAGTCATCTATATCATAATAGGACTACTTTCAATTAACTTAAAGGCATACTTGTGCAATGCATGAATAACATCCATAATACCATCCAAGCTAAGTATCCATTTTTGGCCATCATAATCATAGTCTATATGCATGGTTAAGTCTTAAGCCTTTCTACCACAAGGGCACTATACTCCTAAGTAAGCTCAAATTACACTTGTGCAATGCACGAAAGGCATCCCATACTACCCTTCAAACTAAGCACAACCTTGAAGTCATCATAGTCATACTTACCCTCTTTTGGTCTCATTATTAGCTTATCTCATGTGGACAAGGGAACTATCACCTTTAGTCAATCATATCTAGGAAGGCAACTGTAGCAACAACCCAAGCTAAGTCTATACTACATAAGAGAACATTTTATAATTAACTTCAAGTCATACTTATGCTATGTATGAATAGCGTCACTTACTACTATCCACACTAAGTACTACTAGTCCCTCTTTACTATTTGCCATTAGTTATTTAAGTTACTTCTCTATTTAGTACAAGGCAAGGCACAACACATAAGTGAATTCTATTTCTCAATTCAAGGCTACCAAGGAATAACCCCCTAATAGGCTAGACCATGCTATTACCTAACTATATTAAGCTAAACTAACTACCTTGGGTGGCACACTATTATGCAAGTTCAAGCTATTCTAGAAAGGGTACTAGTGTTCCATCCTAGCTACCATGAAATAATCCTAGTCCGATTAAGTCATGCTACCCTTTCAAGCATACTATGTTGCTAATGATAGCTACCCTTAGGAGAGTATGTGTCCTCAATCCTAAGCTACCCTTAGGAGAGTATATGTCCTCAATCCTAATCTACCATTATGAGAGTAAATGTCCTCAATCCTAGCTACCATGACTACTCCTAACTCAAGCTACCCTTGAAATACATCTTACAATGCTAAGTCAAGATACCCTTGCAGGCATACTATGATGCTAATGCAATCCCTTAGGAGAGTTTGTGTCCTCAATCCTAAGCTACCCTTTGGAGAGTATATGTCCTCAATCCTAAGCTACCATGAAATGGTCTTGTCCAAACCAAGTCATGCTATCATGAAAGCATCCTATTAATGATAGTTCAAGCTCCCCTTAGGAGAGTATAGATCCTCATTGCTAGGCTACCATGACTATCCCTAACTCAAGCTACCCTTTACATGCATCTTACAATGCTAAGTCAAGCTACCCTTAGGATAGTATGATTCCTCAATCCTAAGCTATCCTTAGGAGAGTATGATTCCTCAATCCTAAGCTATCAATCTTGGTCTTGTCTTACCAAGTCAAGCTATACATGAAGGGAAAATATGTCACAACTTCAAGCTATTCTAGTCTAACAAGCTTTGATTCATTTTAAGTTATTAAGCCAACCTAGAATCATTCTATGTGAGAGAACCTTCGATCTCCTCGCATATTTATACCTAAGTGTGTAAATGAGAGACAATAAACAAGATCACATCATATTAGCTTTACCCCCAAAGCCCTAACATTGATAACTACAAGCCTTATTCTCAAGCTTTACTTCTTACTTTCATCATTATACCCAGATTTCACGGTATTCTAATCACATTCCTCATTAGTAGGTGACTCTAGTCATATTTGATCATAAAGGTTCAAATTCAACTTTACTAGTTATGATCCTTCATATTCAATAAAGTCTAGTTCAATTCATGTCTATATGTTCCTAACCTTGACCAACTACTACACATGACATTGATTTTAGATGATCAATTCTAATTCTTCAATTTCACCTTTCATGGCAAAAACCCACACAATATCAAATTCATCAATTAGACTAGGGTTAACCATATAAATCACATAAATTCATCATAATATCATAATTCAATGCTAATTCATTCATAATTAGGTATTATCCACTAGATTGGAATCATGCCTAAACACTACCCACAATGTAGGAAAAAACCCTAGCTAGAGTTGGGTTTCGACTTCACAATTGGGGGAAAAACCTAGGGGGTTCTATGGGTGGAAGAACCCATAGATGATTAATCTAACATACCTTAATTAAAAGACCTAACCAAGCTTGAAACAAATGAGGAAATCATCATCTTCTTCTTCACTTCTAGAGAGATAGAGTTATTTAGAAAGAATTTGAGGTCTTGGAAAACTGAATTAATTGACTTAGTTTAGGGGTATAGTAGGCTTATATAGGTGGTTTAATAACTAACTAACCGACCTAACTTAGCCCCTAACTAATTACCACTTAACCCTTAAGCCCCTAACTTAAAAACTAAAGCTCAAAATTCTGACCCACTCACGAGACCCCCACCCACGAATCGTGGGTGGGTCTACTGACCGTGCTGCACCTCCGTAGGTGGAGGTCTCCAGCTCAACTTTGCAGGGGAACATCATCTTTGACCCACGAGCTAGAGCTACGGAGCATGGATGGACCTATGCCCCGTAGGTGACATCCGTAGCTCACTCAAAAATGGTAGATTTATGGACTATTTTGGGGTCCTCCTCAACGACACCTTTTGGTTGGTCCTTGGAGAGTCGTGCCTTGACGTTCAACCCCTAAAACCTTTATTTTACGTTTGGGAAGTCATTTTACAATTCTATCCCTCACATCAAACTCTAAAACTCTTGCGAAAAGCTCTAGAACTCTCTAGTCTAACTTGCTAGTTTCCGAGGTATAACAGAACATTAAGAGGAAAAGTGGTTGCACAAGCTGGTACACCTCAACTTGTTTTGCCCAACTTGAAAATTCCTGCAGGGGTGCTTAACATTCGTTCAAAACCCCGTACACAGAAATGAGATATGCTACGCCACCAAATTTGGTATTCTACAATCAACGAGATGTTTAAACATCCAACCAAGGTTGTCTCAATAAAAAGTAGGTCTCACACCCAAACTCTATTTAAACACAAATTCCACCAAACGTCCTTCTAGACTAAACTCAACGTTCCCGAGCTAACGGAACTGTCAAAATAATATTATGAGACTGTATTCTTAAAATTTTGACCAAAGTCAACTATTCAATTTCAAAGGCTTTAAAATAAGAGAACTTGCACAAAATTCAAACGAATGACTAGGTGAACAGACTTTCAGTCCCTTCAAGTCATAAATGACACGGGGTTTCCATATGAATGCTCTAAATGATGAAAAGAAGGCAATAACAAAGAAATAACCTAGAGGATCATTACAACATCCACTTCTAAAGGGGACTTTTGTTTGCAAAATTAATAGTCAAGAAATGCTTCAAGGCTCAAAAAAGTAGGGAAAATTTAGAACTAGTCCCACTGGCCTCCAAAGTCCAATACACAAGCCCACAACATATCCTCCAAAACCTGAATAACATGCTTTGATTGCCCATCACTGTGTGGTGAAACGCTATAGTAAGATCAACATGGTACCTAACTCCTCCTAAAAGTTCCTTTAAAAAGCTGGCAGTGAACTGAGACACTCTATTTGAAATAATGAATACAGACACCCCACAAGATAAACTACCTCTTAAATTTAGATACGAGCTAACCTCTTGACGCTAAAAGAAGACTGCATGAAAAGGAAGTGTGTTGACTTGGTCAATTGAGCAATGATGACCCAAAAAATGTCAACACCTCTAGCAGTCCGGGGCAAACCCATAATAAAATTTATGGTGATGCACTCCAACTTCTACTATGGAATAGGTAATCTTTGAAACTTACCACCAAACCTCAAATGCTCGGCCTTCACCTACTAGCAATACATACAACGGGCAACATAATCCATAATATTGCTCTTCATGTAGCTCCACCACTAATGTTTCCTCAAATCAAAGATACAACTTCAGAGTTCCAGGATGAATATAATATATTGAATCATGGGACTAATGAAGAATCAATGAAATCAAGTCCCGAACTCTTGGAAAACAAATATGGCCGTCAAATCTCAAAACACAATTGGAATCCAATATAGCCTGCCGGTACCACCTCACAAAACCTAATCTCGAATTGTCACCAAGCCCTCATCCTCAAATTAACGACCATAGATCGGCCCCAATAGAGATGACCGAACGCCGATATAGGCTAACACCTTCCTAGGATATGAAATATCAAGATGAATCATCCTATTGGCTAAAGACTCAATGTATAAAGACAAATACCACTCCGAAGCTGAAAGGAAGGATAGACTACCTATACTTATGGAGGCATCTGCTACCATGTACGACTTGCCCAAATGGTATTAAATAGAGTGTTCATAGTCTTTATAAGCTCAATCAACATGCTCTACCTTGAATTAAGGTTGTTATAGCTCATAATGTACTGTAGACTCATGCGATCAATATAGATCTCACATCAAACCCTAGATAGGTAATGCCTTTAAATCTTAAGTAAAAGTTAAAACTACCACCACCAACTCCAAATAATGAGATGGATAGTTGCACTCGTGCACCTTAAGGTTCCTCGATGCATAAGCTATAACCCAACATCGCTGCATAAACATACAACCCAAACCAATGCCAAATATGTGATAGTAATGAAGCCCTCTCCCTCAATTGGAAGAGACAAATCAGGAGCACTATTAAGCACATCCTTGAGATCCTAAAAGCTCAACTCACACTTTTCAGACCACTCAAAAGAAACATCAATGAGAGTCAACCAAGTCAAAGGTTTTGTAATAGTCGAGAAGCCTTACACAAACTGTCTGTAGTAGCACTCTAATCCGACAAAGCTCTGAATCTCAATTACTTAGGTGGGCCTAGACCAATCATGTATAGCCTCAATCTTTGATGGATCTATCATAATACCATTCTTGGACACCACGTGCCCCAAGAATGCTACAAACTCAAGCCAAAACTCGCACTTTGAGAACTTGGCATAAAGTCACTAATCTCTTTAAGTGTAGAGCATAATCCTCAAATGTTGCTCATGTACCTCCCGTCTCCGCGAGTATACAAAATTGTCATGAATGAACACAATGACAAAGGAATCAATATACCACCTAAAAACATTAGTCATTAAGTCCATGAATGTCGTAGGATCATTAGTCTGCCCAAGAGACATCAGTAGGAACTCATAATGGTCGTAACGAGTCCTAAATATTGTCTTAGCGATGTTCACCACCCTACTCCTTATATGATGGTAATTGAAACTTAAATTCAATTTTTAAAAACACCACAACACCCTAAAGTTGGTCAAATAAATAATTAATGTGACGCATGGGGTACAGGTTCTCCACCATCACCTTGTTCAGTAGCATGTAATCAGTACATATCTACATAGACCCATCTTCACAAATAGAACTGGGCACCCTAGGGAAACACACTTGGGTAAATGAATACCTTACCTAAGATATCCTAAACCTAGAATCTAAGCTCCTTGAACTTTGTAGGGGTCATACAAAAAGGCAGAATAAAAATAAGATGTCTGCCCAGCTCGAGATCAATTGCAAAGTCAATATCACACTCTAGGGGAAGGCCAGGTAGATCAGTAAGGAAAACATCCCAAAAATATCGCACAGTAGGGACCTCCATACTCACCTCCCGCACTTAAGCAAAGTAATCTAGACACGCACTAGAAACAAAACTCTGAGCATGAAAAAAAAAAGATAACCCTAGTTGTCTTGTGACGAAAAGAACCCAGACATACCATTAGATGGACACCAGACATGACTAAGGTAACATTCTTAGCAAAGCAATCTAAGACCGCTTGGTAGGGGAAAACCAGTCCATGCCCAGGATACATCAAAATTGAATATATCAAATATAATAAGATGAACCCAAGTGTCACACCCCTATATAGTCACCAAACAAGATCTATACACCCGATCCACTACAATAGACTCACCTATGGGGGTTGAAACCTGATACGATGCTAATAAAGGCTTAGAACATATAATCAACCAAGAGGCATGATATACATATACATAAGAAAAAGTAGAGCATGAATCAAATACAGACAAGGAAGTTGAATGCAAAAAATAATCATACTTGTGATAATATCGTTAGACGCCTCAACCTTTGCCCTCACTAGAGCTGGATAGAGGTGGCCTTGTTTACCTCTAACTTATGCATCCAATCCACCACTTGACCTGCATTCCTGAGACTCTCCTCGAGCTCCTTAATGGCCATCACATTGATGAACCTCCTTGAACTCCTTGTTGACCCTAGGAATCATCATTAGCTAGGGGTGTTACTATTATAATTGGTTGAGCTAGATATGGAGAAAGTGCAACTGTCCATATTGGGACACTCTTTGGACAAATGATCAAGATTTCTACACTTAAAACAATCGTGAGAAGGCCGACTCTAAGAAGGTCGGTCTCCATAGCTTGAAGACCCTAAATATGAACATCGAGAACTCTGATATATATCCAAGAACCATCCTATCTTAACTGATTATCCTCTAAGGCCTGAAGTGAAACCTAAATTGGCTGGCTAGACTGACCTTGTTAAATTAGTTGGAGAGGTATATAATATGAGTCACATCTCGTAGAAAGGGACCCATTATAACTACTATGATAATGAGCATCTTAGTCTTTCGCTTTAGGCCATATGACAAAGCTTTTCCATAGTTCGGGTATGCTCTATAACATCCACAAATAGCTTTTCCACCAAATCCATAGACTTAGTCTCAATCCACAAGTGTAGCCTCAACCCATATATAATAAACACCCTTTGCTTTGTAGGCAATATCATTGTAGTATGACAGAAGAGCTCATAAAACTAGGCCTCATACTCAGATACGGTCATGGATCCCTACCCAAACATGAAGAACTGGTCATGAAGTCAATCTCTAATGCTCCGCGGTATGAATCACCAAAAATGCCTCTGAAAACTACGTCAATGAAAATGGAGGTGACCTAATGGTCTACTCCTGATAAATAAGTGCCACCACTACCTAGCTGGCCCATCAAACTAATATGTTGTGAAGTAGAGTATTTTCTACTCCACCGGCCCAAAATTGTAATGTCACTCACGATAAGTAGCCAAAAATGTATGGATATCCTCTCCAATAGACCTAGAAAATCTCGGAGGTGACAATCTTAAGAACAATCCAAGCATCTTCTACTCCTCTAAAGGCATAGCCCTAACTACATTATCTGGCTAGAAAATGGCATGTGCTGGGGTAACCTACACCTGTGGAGCTACTATGACAAGTTGATCCTAGGTACTGTTGCAGTTAGAGTTGGGGCCTACTGCAGGCCTCCCCAATATGGCTAATAGCTTAGCGATAGCCATCTACAAGTCTAGAGCCGCAGTTGGTCTATGTGGTGGCTGTGCTGGAGCTGCCGGATGCTCCGCCACTTGCTATGAAGTCTTTTGTTTATCTCAGACTTGTGATGCAATCTTTGCATGAACTAAAGTTTGTTTATCTCCCCTGGCTAGGGCTCTAACAACTGGCTCTAGTGCATCACCATTGGCCATATAGCCATACGTGTGACCCACTCTATCAAAGAGTGAAAAAAGTAAGAATCTAGTAACCAAACAAGACACACAATGCATGAGAATGATTCAAAAGAGATAATCTTTTTTAATATGTCTTATATCTCCTCAAAGATAGAATATGAAAATCTCCGCACCAATTAGTTGAACTGTACCAGACATTAGCTCTGTACAAGCGACACCGGCGAACCAAGATCTATAATACAAGCTTGTCATTATTCAAAACTCGAGTCATGATGGAACCTAATATAATCCAACAATAGGTAAGCCAACTAGGAATACCCCTTGTGGATTAAATTTGCCTCCAATTAATGCCCCCAAAATCCTGTTAACACTCCAATATAAAGCCTTATTAATTTTGAACCCAACACTTGTAATCTCCCAAAACAAAGATGTAATACTCTAAAATAAATTTTTTAAAGTGAAGACATAAGAGACCTTCACGAATGTGAAGCTAGGACTATGAAAACCGAAGGTTAACCCCCCAACCTTGACAAATATTTCTCTGAGCCTTCGATCTTGAATACCAAACCCCAAAGCCTCCACAAAAATAAAAAGGCCTCACAAATGCAAAGACCAAGTCCATTGGTCACCGCATATGCGACCAGCTGCCCCTGAACAAGAAGAGAAAAAGTGGATGCACCAACTGATGCACATCAGCTGGTTTTGTGCAACTTGAAAATATTTGATGAGGTGCTTAGGATTTGTTCAAAATCCTGTGCAAGCAAACTATATATGATACCCCTTCAAATTCAACATGCCAGACTAAATGGAGATGTTGAAACTTCTAACCAAGGTCATTTTGATGAAAAGTGGGTCCCATACCTATACTATGTCACATTTACTTTTCATATTTATCTAGTGGAGTATGACATCTAACTTTTTGAAGGCCATCATATTTACTTTTAAGTTTATCCGATGGAAGATGATGTATGTCATTGTGACGATCATCACACTTACTTTCAATTTCATTTGGTTTAGGATGAATAGTTTATGCAAGGGCTATCATATTTACTTTTCACATTCAATGGATGAAGGATAATGTTTTTCATTGTGAGGGAGATCATTTTACTTTCAAGTTCATCCACTAGAAGATGTTGTTGTCTCTGTGAGGTCCATCATGTTTAGTTTCAAGTTCATTTGTCACTATGAAGGCCATCATATTTACTTCAAGTTCATCTGGTAAAGTATGACAGCTAATTCCACAAGGATGACCATTAAATTTTACCCTTTTTCATCAACATCAAGTCTAACATCAGGTTCCATAAGGGATATCATTATTTACTCATAAACCATCCAAGGAATGACTTAGTGTAACACTTCAAAAGTTCCTACCTCAAATCAAATTAAGAGAACCTCAGAAAAATTCTAAGTTTGTAGATTTTTTTGTTTTATGATCTTTATCTATGGGTTGTGAAAGGAATTATGGACCATATATGATAGTCATTGACCAACTTCCAAAAAAGGAGAACTAGTCTAAGATCTACGAGTTAAGCTTATTGTTTATAAAATATTTTATATGTCATAAACATGATCAATACATCAAGTTTATAATCTTGGAATTTCAGCCCGAAAAAGACAAGCTTGGTTTACAAGTCATTGAACATTTTATGGACCGTACATTGGTGTAATACCCCAAAAAATTGAAAAGTTACATTGGAAAGGAAAGTGCAGGAGTGTGTGCTGGTGCAATTCCTATGAGTCCCTTTACGATTAATAGAAAGCTCTATGGGTCATGGAAAACACTTGTGGAACATGATTTGAGTTTTTTTTAAAATGTCAATTCTCTAATTTTTGTCTACGATTCAATAGGATGAGTTGTATGAATTCCTACGAGCCGTAGGAAGTGCCGATAAAAACCGTGTTGACTTAGTGATATTTTGGATGGTTTTGGGGTTCTACGATAAGGTCCTATAGATGGTAGAAACTCCCACAGCCCATAGGAAGAGATTCATGGAAATATGACCACTTAATGAGTTCTAATAATAATTCTACATTTGAGTTGGACTACCCATAGAAAACCTTACAAACCGTAAGTCTAACTATAGATATTGTATCCCTATTTTTAATTAATGGTGTTTTAGTCATTCCCTACCCATTTAACCCCTAAACTATGTCATTTTGACCCTATAACTATTTTTACTCTTCAAAAAAATCTCCCATTTCATCTCATTCACTCAAATCCCTTAAACCTATTCTCTAAATTCTCTCCCAAAAACACTCAAGGATATCTGAAACGACCCCAAAAATGCCCGAAAATGTGCTTCGGAAACACCTATAATTGTAATTTCCATATATCTAAAAATCCGTGCATGATTTCGGAAATTTGACTTCATATTCTTATTCAGGGGGTCAAATTGAGTGGGAAATGGGTCTAACCCGAATTTTAGAGCAACCGT
>JAJOOR010027990.1:0-22606 GCA_036250505.1 Solanum acaule | reverse complement strand
AAACCAAAAATTTCAAATAGAAAAGACCTAGTGATTGCAAACCTACTCACAAGCTCACTTTAATTCCCCTGAAAATCACATAGTTAGGATAATATAACAATTTCCATCTAAGCCTAAATCCCAAGCTAGTTCCTCAAGATTACCCACTTTTCATAATTTAGACCCATTTCATGAAAACATTAGACCATGGTTCAAACCAAAGCAACAATATAAACAACATAGTATATCATAAACACATAAAATACTAGGCAATTTATCACCACAACAAAGAGAAATAGCCAACATCTGTTTTCTCCAAGCAAAACCAACAAAAAGTTTCTGTACAAACCCACAACAAGTTTTCTCTAGCTTTTTCACTAAAGAACTGATTGAACAAATTGAAAACAATAACTACAAGTATATTTGCCTAAAATCCCACAACCCCATCAAAGGTTAAAGAAATTTTGCACAAAGAGAAACCCTCAAAGAAACCCATTGAAAATTGAACAAAAATTAACTTGAAAATCTTGGGTAGTAGAGATTTGTTACCTGAAAATGATTTTACTACTTTTTGCTACTATTTGACGCAGTCGAATTTTAGAACAGTGAAGAAGTACTCCAGCTTTGTTGAGAGATTTGAGTGATGGTTTCTTTCTTCTCCATTTTGGTAAATTTTTTTTGGTGGGAATGGTTAAGAAAGATGATGTAGAATGACCAATATTGGGGAAATGAAAAAACAAAAGGGAGGGAGTGAAATTTTAAGTCCCGCCTGATTTTGCCACGATATTTTAGCTACAACTTTTTACCCGTAAAGAATTTTCATTTATTTTGAAGATTTTACCATGGTTTGTCAAATCGTGGCCAAATAATTGTGGGTAAAAGCTCTTTTTTTTGGTAGTGAATGGATAAATTCAAGGGAAAGTAGATTCAAAGAAGGGTGTATGCAGAGTTAATGGAGAGTAAGGACTAGAAATAAAAGTAAATGAATAGGAACACATATAAGATATGATGAAGGAGGCAAAATTAGTGGTTATGGCGGCAAATATGATAGATTTTAAAAGCTTGTATGAGAACTAAAGGACAATGTGAGGACAAGAAATTGTACAAACTAGACAATGCATGAGAAAGGAGGGTACAAGACCTAGACCAAGTTAAGTGCATCAAGAAAATTGACAAAAAAAATATTGGTGAAAGAGACACTTATTAAATGCATATGACAATCATACTTTCATAAATTATTGAACAAAAAGTAGGAAAAATATTATGTTGGAGATTTGGAGCATTTAGAGAGGCATCACAATTTTAGGAATTGTAGGTGTATAACTATGGATGAGGTTTAACTGGTTAAGGGTGTTATTCGTAGGATGAACGGGGAAAGAGCAGGCAGAATAAACAAGATTCCGGTGGAATTTCATAACATCACATGCAAAGCAGGTCTGAAATGATTGACTGAGTTGTTTAATGCAATTTTAAGCCGGCTAAAATGCCCTAAGAATAAAGATGGAACACAATGATTATTTTGTACAAAAAACAAGGATTACACTAAAAATTGTAACAACTATAAGGTTGTCAAATTCCAAGCCACACTATGAAAGTCTCGGAACATGTGTAGGGAAAAGGGTGAGGAGGAACATGCCTATCTTTTAGACCATTGTGGATTTATATCGGGGAATTCAACTACACAATTTATTCATACTGTAATAAAACTTGTGGAGATGTATAAGAACAGAAAGACAAACTTGTATATGGTGTTCATCGACCTAGAAAATCTGTGGAGATGACTAGAAACTAGAGGTAAAGAAGTTTAGAGAACTTAAGGACATGTATGATGAATCCAAAATCCAAGCAAGGACAGTGAAATGAGACTCAAATAACTTTTTAATTGTGATGGGGTTGCATCATGGATCAAATCTTAGTCCACTTCTGTTTGCTTTTGGTAATGGATGAATTGACATGAAAAATAGGTGAGGTGTTATGATGCATATTTTTTATATTTGGATGACATAGTTCTGGTTGATGAGACTTGAGACAACATTAATGCTAAGCTAGAGGATGGAACATACTCTGAAGTCTAGGGGTTTAGATTGAGCAGGACAAGGATAATATACTTGGAAAGTTCAATGATGAAACGTTTGAGGATGGCACAAAATTGAGGGTTGAGACATAGTCCATCAAAAAGAGAGAAAGTTTCAAATATCTTTAATCTATTATTCACAGTAATGGGGAGATTAACAATGATTTCACATATCATATTCGTGGAGGGTGCATGAAATAGATACTCGCTTTCAAAATCATGAGTGATAAGAAGGTGGTACCAAAACATAAATGCAATTATTTAGAATGGTGGTTAGACCAACTATGTTTTATAAGATAGAGTGTTGGCAAGTCAATAACTTTTAAGTTTAGGAGATGAAAGTTGTGAAACGAGGATGTTGAGATGGATGTGTGGTATTAATTGGAAATATAGGATTAGAAATGAAGATAGTTAGAATAAAGGTGGGAATGACCTTGTTGGAGGACAAGATATAGGAAGCGAGACCGAAATTGGTTTGTGCATGTGAAGAAGAGATATAGGGATGCCCTACTATAGAGATGTGATAATGTAGCTATGGATGATTTCAGGTGAAGTATAGGTAAGTCGAAGAAGTATTTGTAAAAGGTGAATAAATAGGACATGATGCAATTTCAATATACCAAGGAAATGACATTAGATAGGAGAATCAAATTATTGGTTTGTGCATGTGAAGAGGAGATGCAAGAATGCCCCACTATGGAGATGTGATAAGGTAGCTATGATGATTTCAGGTGAAGTATAGGTAAGTCGAAGAAGTATTGGGATAAGGTGAATAAATAGGAAATGATGCAATTTTAGCATACCAAGGACATAATATTAGATAGGAGACTATGGATAACAAGAATAAAGTGGAAGGCTAGTAGGTACTTGAGCAATATCTCACCTATACTTTCACATTAGTAGTTGTAGTATTGCTTTTCTGGTTTATTTTTGCTGGGTAGTGTTTTATTAGGAGGTGATCTAGTGATCTGGAAATATGTAGGAGGCTCTGAGACTGTGTACAGTGATAAGTGGTAGTTTTACACTCATTTTAGGTCTTTTTAGTTCAACAATATAATTTATGTCTTGAATGCATGTTTTTGTCCTATTCCAATGATAATTTGAAATTTTAAAGCGATGGAAGCTAAAGGACAAGGCAAGGATGAATACATGAAAAAGAGGCAAAAAGCATTTGAAAGAGTACAAATTCCTAATTGGTGGTTGCCTAACAAAAAGGGTGGATCGCCCAAAAGGTCTGACCTCACCCAAGTTGATAATGTTCAAAGTTAAAAAGATTCAAGGCAGGTTTACGAACTAAAGACACTATTGGCGATTCGCCAAAGTGCATGGGCGAACTAGGAATTCATTACCGAAAGTAACATATTTCTGAGCGTAAATGAAAGCTGAAAGGGTGAACAAGGTGGTAATCGATGATCTGCTGAATGTAAAAGACTGACTCAATCGAGTTCACCAACTAAGGCTCAAAATCTGAATCCTGAAGCAAAAGAAGGGCAAGTTTAAGAGAAAAAGGTGATCCGCCGAATGAGTAAAGCGATTCCGACTAGTGTCATCGAATGAGTCACAGATGGAATCATGGTCCAATTTTGAGGAAACTATAAATAGTAAGAAAGAGAGAGAAAATGTATTCAGAGCTTGTATGAGATTTTTGTATGAGATTTTGGAGAATTAGTTTTTGAACCTTTGAAGAAATATTCTTAGTTTTGGGGTTTAGATACACTCTAAAAATTGACGATTGAGAGTTGAAATTGAAGTGGGTGTTGATTATAAGTGCTTAATTTCATCACATCCATGGATGTTATCTTGATAGGTACAATTTCCTTACTTTGTATGATATATCACTAAAACCCCAATTCTAGGGGTGGAATTATGGGGTTGGGTGTTGATTTAATGTAGTAGACATTATGTTTTGCTATGTTTTATTGCTATACATTCATGGATTTGTGCTAATCAGCATGGGGTTATCTCATGGATTAAGGTTGAAAACTTAATCCTATTCTGGATCTTTGATCGATTCTCAAAATAGATCAATTGAAGTGGGTAATTAGTTTAATGCATGCAATTTATGTTTGATTTCTATGGTTTGCTCGAAAGAGAGAATATTTTTCATCTCTAATTGGCCAAATCTACTTGAAAGAGAGATTTCCGTAAGGTAATGAGTTGATTTGTGATTTACATAGATGAGACCGAAAGGAGATTCTATGATATGGTGCTATGAGATCAATAAAAGATTAGTGTCATTGAAGATTACTTAGTCTATCCATGATTATCTAGTACCGTTGAGCAACACAAGTACCCTTATGTGACATCCATACCAATCCCCGCACCCCTAGATTATTCCTTACTTGCTTGAATTTCTAATTTTAGTTTAATTGTGATACTTTATACTTCAAACCAGTTTTGTAAATTTGGTGGAATAATCCACTCTTTTGTTCTAAAGTGCTACAATGAATAAATTCACATTCTTAATTTTCTAGTTAAATTCTTATCCTTAAACCATTCCTTGTGGGATTCAACCCCAACTCTTTGTTCGGTATTTTTATTGATAACGACCACTTACTCTTCTAATTATTTTTAGGGTAATTTCAGTGTTATAAAAAATGGCACCGTCGTTGGGGAATGGTAGCTAAGGATTCAATTAGTGAAGTTAGTTTGTAAACTTGTTGAGTTGTAGTAGATTGTTGTTTAGTGTTGTTGTGTTTCCTATTTACATGTATAAATATGAGTGATAATGGTAGTGACGACTCTAGTCACTACGGGCAAAATTATCAAATGGGTTACTTGAATGACATGCACATGAATGTCATTGAAACTAATGGAGCTATCTGGTTACCTTCTACAACAGGGCGAGGCAATGTTCCATGTGAACAAAACAATGCTACAATTCCTCCAAATGATAGGAATGTTCGAGGGTTTTGCTCATGAGAATCTTCATGAACTCATTCGAAACTTTGTGGATATTTGTGAGTCATTAGTCTTTAAAAATATCTCAAAAGAATCTATTCGATTGATTTTATTTCCATTTTCCTTAACAAGGGAAGCTACTAGATGGTTGGCTGAGTTGTTGAATGATTCTATCACTTCTTGGGAGGAGTTAACAGAAGCTTTATTAGAGAGAAAAATGGTCAAGCTTAGGGACAACATCCAGAACTCTAAAAGAGTGGGAGGTGAACCTCTTCATAATACATGGTTATGGTTATGAAAATTGTTACTGCAATGTCCATCACATGCTGTTTCGGATAATTTACTGATGTAATACATTTATCATAGCTTCGATTCAGTCAACAAAGGTGTGGCTGATCAACCTATTCAAGGTAGGCTAATGCGACAACCATACGATGTAGCAATACTATTGCTGGATGATGTGAAAAAGTTCAATCGAGCATGCATACAAGAGAGGTGTAAGTATCTTCTCTACAATAGAGTATGAGTAAGGAACAAATTGAGAAGAACAATGAGTGTGATGAAAACATGGTTAAAATGATGACTCAACTTAATTTTTTGTCCAAACATGTCATGGGAGGTGAATTAAAAATGGTAAAGGCCATTGGGACAAGCAGTGGGCAGTGCCCGGAATATGCCAAGTTTGAGGCATTGTACAATGAAAAGGTAAATTATACATGGGAAATCAATTGGGGGTTCTTATAGTAACTACCCAAAATCGGGTGGAAACCAAGGTTGGAACAAGGAGCGAGACACTGGTTAAAATGATTGGAGAGAGAAAGAAGTGACAATCGGAGAGAACGTGAGGCTGAAAAAGATAGATACATTCCACCTCACAATCGCCCAAAACCAAAAGAACCAGCAGGACCGGAGGGAAACCAAACCGATGATATGCTAACATTGATCTTAAAAAAGGTTGAAGGGTCTAACAAAGTATTGAAAGATTTGAAAAATGACTTCCCCACTTTGACTCAAATGGTTACTTCTCATTCCGTATCAATCAAGCAACTGGAAACTCAATTGTGATAGATCTTTACTTATCTAAATCCAAGGCAAAAGGTAACATTTCTTAGTGACACCATCCCAAATCCCAAAAATGATTGTTGATGAGTAAGAATTGTGTCATGCCACGATATTAAATAAAGCGCTTTTTGGGAGGCAACCAAGATCATTTTATTGCTTTCAATAATGTTGTTGTGAGTGTTGGGGGAAAAAAAGTCCAAAGGTTGAAGAAGGTACATTGGACGATGCATATACCAAGTTGGTGATGTGCCAAACATATTGGGTGGACATCTTCATATCCGCTTTTTGAGCCAAAAATATTAAAATTTGGTATTGTCACATTCAGTGAGCAAGGACCAAATCGGTGGGTCACCTAATCACACAAGGGGAACTATATCGGGTCCGCTGAATTGATCGCTAGGTTAGAAAATTATTCAGGCAACATTGATGAGCTTAAACTCATTTGGTGATTCATCGAACACGTTCGGTGACGTTAGTCTCAGTCTTCCGAGTGCGTCTGAAATAAAAAGCTCAAGAGACTTTTCAAGTTTTAAAAAGCAACCTTTCCTCTTTTTGAACTTTAACATTTCCAAAACTTCTCATACCCTTATTTCTTTGTAATTGTGTCCTCATTTGCGTGGATTTACTTTCTTGGAATGTATTGTGGTGCTTACCTATCAATATAGACCTTTCCTCCCTGGATTTTTTTGTTGTGTACTTCTCTGAGGTTTGTGCTTTATAGTGATATTTTTTCTTAATCTTAATGTTTATGATATGGGTCTTGTGTTATATTATTGTTGTGTTGTCTAATTTGATTGGACCTTGCTAAATGTTAAGGATTAAACCGTTCCCATGAGCTAGGATAGATGATATTGTTCTTGAACTTATCAAAAATTGAATGTGAATGTTAAATGTTGAAATTAAGTCATTATAGTTGTTGGTTCTTCTGTGATAATTATTTGGGTGAAGTTTGATTAGCCTAGTGTTGCCCTATAGACTTGTATTTGCCCAATGATAAATAGAGGGAAGACTTTCTTAAGGGAAAATCATCAATTTAGGCAATACGATGTGAAATTTGGGGTAAGTTTGAGTACCCATGGGTAGAATAACATGTGGGTAGATTGTAAAACTTATTGGGTAATGGGTATTGTTGAATGTTAAGTTAAATTCATAAAAAATAGTCATTGGGCTGAAATTACCTATTCGGTGGGATTGTCTTAGCTTGCCAAGGTAATTAGGAGAATCACCTACTAAGTCTCAAATTGCCTTATGAGTTTGAATTTGTGAACTGAGCGCTGTCTCATTCGGTGAGATTGTCTTAGCTTGTCGAAACCAACTCAGTGAATCACTAAGTTAGAGTAGACGTAGCCCTTTTGCCTGTTCTATTTTGGTTGTGCCCTGTCACTTTTTGTAGACTTATCTTAGCTAGCCGAAACCAACTTGGTGGATCACCGAGTTGGAGATGACTCTACCCTGTATGCTTGAGTGAAATTAAACTATATACTGTCATCTTCGGTGAGCTCGCTCGAACTCGCCTAACCTGTGATGCAATAGCCTTCCTAGTCGGTGTGCTTCAAAACTAGTTTTGATCTGTGTTTTATTTTTGAACTTGTTTGAACTAACCGTCACCTGAACTGTGTTTGGAAATGTTTATTGCAGGAAATGTGTAAAGCAAGAGGAAAGAGAGTTGTGTCCTTCAACTCCGAAAGAGAATCTCCTACTCCTCTTCCATGGAAAACTAATAAACGGATAACCATTAACGAGCTATCCGAGTCTCTTCAATGATAGTCCACTGCATGTTCTTCTATGCGTTTGGCCGAGCAGCCCAAGAAAGTGATTATTAAGAAGAGGATGGACATCATGTCCAAGTTGGCGACGAACATAGTTTCCAATGAGTGCCTCAATAGTTCTCCTCATTATAGATCCAAGATCCCTCAATAGGCTCAAAGAAGCAGGAGAATGTACTATTCTTAAGGCAAGGCGACTATCAACTGATGGGGTGATGAGTGATTACCCCTTCATCTCAGACACTATCAAGTTCCATGGGTTTCGAGAGGTTCACAAGACCTTGACCCCCTTATATCCCTGCTTGGGTTAGAAAGTTTTACACAACTTATGCAAAGGCCTTGCCAAAGAAGAAAAAAGGAACAATTTGGAATCCCTTGGATGAAATTGAAGTCTAAGGTAAGATGATTTAGTGTCACGTCGGTGCTATTGATCATATATTAGGCACCAAGGGAAATATAGAAGCTCACTACATTTTACGATTGAAACAGGGCATGGATGCACTCAAGATGTGGCTTCCACCTATCATTTCTAACATTACTCCTATGTGGATGGTTGACATAGTGAAAATAGAGAAGAAGGATATGAACATCACCTTCCAATACTGTTTTGGCTTTATTAGTAGCAATCTCATATCGTCCCAAAATATGTCTATCCTTCGGCATCTAGAGGTTTTCTTTGTTGGCAACATTATTGATCGGATAGAGATCGATGCTTCTGGGATTATTGTGGAGGAGATGTTGATGAAAGCTCGTTAGGAGCAAACCTTTCTCTCCTTCCCAGTCTTGATCACATAGTTTGTGTGAGGCTACGAGAGTGCCTTATCGGGAGAGGACAGATGTCAGGATCACCCCTACCTCTTCCAATAATATTAAGAGGATCGAGATAGATTACTTGAAAGATGATGCGGCTCGAAGAAAGACACCACCAATAGACACTACATATGTGGTAGATCTTACTGGCCTTGAGGCCGATGTTGTTTAGCCTACTCCTTCTATCGAGCCATTAGGTATTACTCAACCTTTTTCTGTACCTTCTAGCTCAGTTATTCCCTATACCTCTGTTGCACCTATATCCTGACCTCCCTTGAACCAACCTCTTATATACCAAATGGGAAACCTTTGTCGTTTGGCGGATGTTAAAACATCTAGGGTAGAAAGGGAGATGCCCAAGTTTATTGAGAGGCCCATTTAGGATGACTTATGCCCTATTAGAAATTAGAATGTGCAGTATCAGAATACGTTAGCATCATATGGGTAGAGTTTATAAAACCTCACTACTATATGGAGGTGAGGGAGAAGAGTGAGGATAGCTCCACTGAGTTGACTATGATGAGGGGAGACATAACTACTTTTAGGGCTCGTGTGGACCAGCTAAAGTCCCTCGATATCACCATGCTATGAGGAGAGGTACCACTGTCTGATGTAGTCCATTCTTTTGAGTCGAGAGATGATGCACCTAGTAGTGTGGTTAAGCAGCCTGATAATGTTACTGATGAGGTGGGTGATGATGCTTACAAGGAGACTGATGAGGATGAGTTCTTGCGACAGGATGAGTAGAAGATTACTAAGACATTGATAGACTTGCAGGCCATAAAGGAGACGATAGTGCATTCCACGTTGGATGGATCTCATATGGAGACTTTCGCAGTCGGCATTAGTGGAGTTTTTTCAGACTTCGCCATTCCTCCAAATAGATGTGCCAGGAATTGATGCGGCAATGCTGACTCTTGCTCCTATTTTGCCTGGCACTGATGCCTGAGATGATGCCATCCCTTCCGAGCCGCAGGATCAGAGCACTTTACAAGCATAACCTGCCATGGGGATCTTTACATCACTCTCCTCCCGTATTTAGCTTTTATTTCATTGAGGACACTGTTGTTTTTATTTTGGTGGGGTGAGGGAACTTGTGCCTATAGTCCCCTTTTTGATTGTATTTTGTTATTTTCAGTTTTATTTTGAACATTTGTAGTATCTTGATATTTTGGTTTTTTATGATAGTTGATGGTTTGATTCATTATCCCTCTTTACTTATCACCATATGATATTGGAATTTTGAAATGATTAAGAATGCTTGAGTTTTCATTGTTGATGTTCATGGATCGATTATGTCCAATATCAATATCTTGGATAGTAATTATGATGAGAAATGTATTTTGTGGCTGTTTCAAGATGAAATCGGCATGGCTTTGTTTTTGAACGATCGTTTTGATTCTTGTGTTGACTAGCTGTGTAATGATGTGAGCCTTGCAATGAACATCACATGTAAGCTTTTTGGTTTTGTAGAGTTATGCCAAAGTATTGCGTTCAAAGTGCCATGTGTGGTGTAGTCATACTTGAAAGAATGTCTGTTGAGTCCTAGAATTTGCCTTGTTAGTCTAATTTTCTATCTTTGGTAAGTGCAAGAAGTGATCTTGGGCACAAATTTTGAGAGGGAACCCAAATGCTCATACCTTTTATGACTACCTTGTGAGGTGTGCAGCCATTTTGGAACCATTTGAGCATTACCTATTTGTTCTCAACCTTGTTGAAACCTCTGAGCCAAATTATCCCTAGCTTCTCTCACCCATAAAACCTTTTTCTAAGCATTGATTTGTTTGAATAGTCAACTTAGGCCAAACACCTAAGTTGGAGGTGTGGAAAGAAAGGAGGAAAGAAAGTCAAGCGAAAGAAGAAAGAAAAGTGAGACTCAACTTTTAGGTTTGTGACAAAAAGAATGAACCCCTCTGTAAAAAAAAGAGGGACAGAGAAATTTTTTTAAAAATAAATAAAAGAATGTGTGATGAAATAGAAGGGCTATCTAACAAATTGAGTGAAAAGTTGAGGTTTGAGTTTCTAAGTGAAAAGAATGAAAAGAACTTGAGAAGCGGTGAAAATGACTACAACAATGCTTTTAAAAGGTGAAGTCACTGAGTAAAATTGACCATACCTTTACCCTCAACCCCATTACAAGCCTAGAAAATCCCTTGTGATCTTGCATAAACTAGGTTCTCTAATGATTGGAAAATATGGGAAAACCTGTGAGATGAAGCTTACATGTATTTCTCTTTTAGAGAGTGAGAGTTGTATTGAGTCCTAACTTTTTCTTATTGATATGGTTTATAAGATTACATAATCATTTTTGTTGTGAGGCCACTAAAATGCTTTTGTTGAAGCATGATTTTGCATTATTGAAGAGCATGAATCAACTTGATCTTGTATTGATCCCGATTAGTCATCATTTAAAGCTTATTGAGCAATTGAGTCATTGCATATGCTCATTAGTAGCCTTGTGGTGAGACTTCCATGTTAACCTCATTGGGAACTATAGTAGACACACCTTTTGAACTAATTGTGTTCTTGATTTACTTGAGGACAAGCAAAAGTTTAAGTTGGGGTTGTTGATGAGTTAGTTCAACAATTACAGTTATCAATGCCTATTGATGTCCTATTCTAATGATATTTTGATATTTTACGGCTAATGGAAGCTAAAGGATAAGTTAGGGATGAATACATGAAAAGGATGCCGAAAGCATTTGAAGAGTAGAAATTCCTAGCTGGGGAAGCCTAACAAAAAGGGCGGATCGCCCAAAGGGCCTGACCTCACCCAAGTTGATAGTGTTAAATGTTGAAAAGACTCAACGAAGTTTGGTGGACTAAAGACATTAATGGTGATTCGCTGAAGTGAATGGGCGAAATAGAAATTCATCACCGAAATTGACAGATTTATGAATGTAAATAAAAGTTGAAAAGGCAAACAAGGTGGTGATTGGCGATCCACCGAATATGAAAGGCTGACTCGATTGAGTTCACCAACTAAGGTTCAGACACCTGAAACCTAAAGAAAAAGAAGGCGAGCTCAAGATCAAATGAAAATTCGTTGCATGAGTAAAGCGAGCCCAACTAATGTCACTGAATAAGTCATGGGTGGAATCTTGGGCAAATTTTGGGGAAACTGTAAATAGTAAGAAAGAGAGAGAAAATGGATTCAGAGTTTGTATCATATTTTTGTATGAGATTTTGGAGAATTATTTTTTTAACCTTTAAGAAACATTCTTAGTTTTTTGGTTATAAGATACACTCTTAAAATGGATAATTGAGAGTTGAAATCGAAGTGGGTGTTGATTCATCCATGGTTGCTATAATGATAGGTAAAATTTCTTTACTTGTTATGATGTGTGGCTAAAATCCCAATTCTAGGGGTGCAATTATGGGATTGGCTGTTGATTTAATCAAGTGAATATTGTGTTTTTTATCTATTTTATTGCTACACTTTTATTTCTTTGAGCTAATTAGCATGACGTTAATTCATGGGTTAAGGTTGCAAACTTAATCATATTCTCTATCTTCAATCGATGGCCGAAATAGATCATTTGAATGAATAATTAGTTCAATGCATACAATTTAAGTTTGATTTCTATGGCATGCTCGAAAGAGAGTTTATGGTTCATCTCTAATTGCACAAATTTACTCGAAAGAGAGATTTATGTAAGGTAATAGGTTGATTTGTAATTCACATAGATGAGATTGAAACGAAAGAAGATTAGTGACATTGAAGATTACCCAGCCTATGAATGATTATATAGCACTATTGAGCAACCCAAGTACCCCAACGTGAAATCGGTACCAATCCCTGCATCCCTAGATTATCCTTACTTGCTTGAATTTCTAATTTTAGTTTAATTTTGATACTTGATACTTCAAACTTTTTTAGTAAATTTGGTAGCATCATCCACGCTTTTGTTCTAAAGTTCTACAATGAATAGGTTAGTATTCTTAATTTCCTAATTAAATTCTTATCCTTACACTATTCCTTGTGAGATAATACCCGACTCTTTGTTGGGTATTTTTATTGAAAATGACCGCTTAATTCTCTAATTGTTTCAAGGGTAATTTGAGCTTCATCAAAATTGGCGCCGCTATCGGGGAATGGTAGCTAAGAATTCAATTAGTGAAGTTACTTGTAAGCTTGTTGAGTTGTTGTTGATTGTTGTTTGCTGTTGTTGTATTTCCTAAACATGAGTGATAATGGTAGTGCCGACGCTAGTCACTATGGGTAAAATGATTAGTGGTTGACTTGAATGGCATGCACATGAATGTCGTTGAGACGAACAGAGCTATCAGGTTACCTCCTACAACAGGGAGAACTATGTACCAGAACAATGCTACAACTACTCCAAATGAGCAGAATGTTTGGAGTCTTAGCTTATAAGGATCCTCATAAACACCTTCGAAACTTTATGGATATTTGTGGGTTGTTCATCTTCAAGAATATCTCACAAGAATCTATTCGGCTGCGATTATTTACATTCCCCTTAATGGGGGAAGCTACTAGATGATTGGCTAAGTTGCCGAATGATTCCATCACTTCTTGGAAGGAGTTAATTAAAGCATTCTAAGAGAGATTCATTCCTCCATTGAAAATGGTCAAACTTAGGGACAACATCTAGAACATTAAAAGAGTGGAAGGAAATATTGTAACACCTCAAAATTAAGAAAAGGAAAGAAGGTGAAAGAGGAATACTAGTTCAAGTCTACGAGACTAGTCTATGGTTCGTAGGAAGTTCTACGGTTCATAGACTAGTCTCATAGGAAATGGGAAAGTAATTGGGAACTCAAGTCCAATAACTCATTCTACGATTGAGAAAGATGGTACTATCACAACCCAAACTCAAGGGGCACAACTGTCTCCTAATGCCAAAACTCAGGCCCGAGCCGACCCTGCTGAACCATTTGCTACTAGCGCATGGCAACCACACGCAATCAAGAAAATAAACAAGTATATCTCGGCTTAAAACTAAGCCCTCGATCGGAAAGGCCTCTGTCAATAGATCTATAAATTAAACAACTACTCCAAATAGTTCATATAAAGAAATAGCCAACTAGCACAGAAGTCCTGATTGGGCCTTCGAGGCCACCATGATCTCTATACCAAAACTGAAAACAGGTATATATCAAGACAATACATTAAACAGCTCACAAGCTTCAGCAAACCATCAAACTAGGCCAGCATGGCCATAACGTAGCTACACACCCCACACACTAGTTTGCAAGCCTCTAAGAGTAGTAAAGATTGGTGGGATAGGCCCCAGCCTACCCATAAATATATATACAACAAAAGCTAACAAACCTCCAAACTTTGGCAGCTTCGGAGGAAAGGGGCTAGCCAACTGGATAAAAGTCAATCCTGCTGCTGAGAAGTTCTACTAGGTTGTCTATCGAGACTTGCATGCATGAATGCAATGCTCCCAGGCAATGGGGCGTCAGTACAAAATAATGTACAGAGTATGAAAGGTAATAGACTATGAGCAGGTGCCAATCAGTCTATATACCCCTATCGGTAGTCCCCTTGCCCCGTAGGCAGTCACATAAGCCTCTTAGGCATTAATATAGCCCTGTAGGCAGGACATAGCTCTCTTAGGCATCAACATAGCTTACATACACTCATAGCCCTCTTAGGTAAAAACATGCCCCTGTAGGAAACACATAGCCTTCTTAGGCGTCAATATAGCCCTATAGACAATTCATAGCCCTTCTAGGTATTAATATATCCCCGTAGGCAACTCATAGCCCTCTTAGGCATCCATATATCCCCATAGGCAGAACGTAGCCCTTCTAGGCATAGATCACATTCCTACAGCTAACCACAATAGCCCCAAGGGCAACAATAACAATCCAATTGCTAAAAGTGAGCAATTTAGTTATAAGAAACCTATACATATAGCCTCTAAGTCATGTCCAACATAGGGACGCTACTAACTGAATAAGAATCCCGACAAGGGAGGATTATATCAACTCGAGCAGTCAACAATCAACAATAATGGCTACAAGTATAACAAGGATAATAACCCAATTACATTACTCCTAAGCTTTAAGGAAACATGCCGTAAGTAGGGAGTAGCCTTAAAATACATTTTTTGCTGAATTCACGTGGCCTAACGACTTTACTCACAGCCCCCCTCAATACTACAACAAGGCAGGACCATAATCAACACAAAAGAATAGAGGATACCACGATAATCAGATAAAAGATATGTATTTTCGTTGCAAATTGCTATTTGCGACTTATCAAAGCTAGAGTCGATGGAAGAAGGATCTTACCTTTATTTTAAGTTCGAAATACATCTCAAAACTTTAAAATATGCCCAAACCCCTGTTGTCCACACACCAAAGTACGATATGCTAGGAAATTGATAAAACCAATGCGTAGAACAACTTTTGTCAAGGACTTAAGTCACGAAAATCTGTAACTTGGCTGATTCTAGAAGTGGGCTTTGTGAGTTTTCTGGTTATTCACAATGAGAAATGAAGGAAAAATGAAGAAAAGTCGAAGAAGATGATATATATAAAGTTCCACCGACCTAGGGGACCTACCTCAACTGCCTACTTGCGCAGTCTTGCGAAAATGCGAATATCTCTCCATTCTGAAGTCATATGAACGAACGGGTTGATGCGTTAAAAACTAGACTCATAGACCTTCAATTTAATAGGTAGTGGGAATCATAACTTATTATAGATTGGGAGAAAATCTCCGAGACATTTGACCCAAATTTTAGACAAATATTTAAAAAGGAATTTACGGTAACTTTCGCCAACTTTTATTTTTCCACTTACCTAACTTCGAAACTTGAGATACAACCCTTGAACACTTTAAATATTACATAACACATCATTCTTAATTTATTACGCACCCTCCTGGTCTTTCCACGAAGATACGAGTCAATTTAGACGTTTTGAAAAGTTGGGGTGTTACATCCTTCCCCCCTTAGAAACATTCGTCCTCGAATGAAAAATATGAGTCACACGGTTAAGTCCTTAGGAATTGCCAAAATTTAGGTAGAGTATCCATTTTAAATGTGACTATCCAGGAACCTGAAACGCAGAAATTCTAACCTAGGTGTCTCACATGATGACATAAATAGCTAAGCACTATAGCTCGGCAATAACCGTGCGAGTAAATATACAACGACAACAACAATAATTGTAAGCAACAATATATAAAAAATATTAGATAGGTATCTAACCTCACTGCACTAATATAAACTGATATGCCATCACCCTGGGTTTAAACAAGTGAGGATATTTGGATATCATGCCACCCTCAGCTTCCCAAGTCACCTCTTCTCTATTCTTGTTTCTCCACAATACTTTAACTGAAGCCACTTCCTTGGTCCTCAATTTACGGACCTGCCGATCTAATATGGCAATTGGAGTTTTCTCGTAGAACAACTCTTCTGTGATCTGAACATCCTCAACTGGGACAACCCGAGAAGGGTCTCCTACGCACTTCCGTAGCATCGATACATGTAAAATTGGATGAAAATATTCTAGCCCCGAAAGCAATTCTAGCTCATAAGCCATTCTCCTACCCTCCGAAGGATCCGGTATGGCCCAATGAATGTTGGACTAATCTTGTCTTTTTTGCCAAATCTCATAACACCCTTCATAGGAGAGACTTTTAAGAATACCCAATCATCAACACAAAATTCTAAGTCCCTTCATCGTACATTTGAGTATGACTTCTGTCGGCTTTGAGCTGTTAGCATCCTCTCCCGAATGAGCTTAACCTACTCCACTATCTGCTGTACTAAGTCGCGTCCAATCAACCCTGACTCACCTACCTCGAACCATCCAATGGGGGATCTACATTTTCACCCATACAAAGCCTCATAAGGTGTCATCCCAATGTTGGAATGATAACTATTATTGTATGCGAACTCAATAAGAGGCAAGTGGTCATCCCAACTTCCTTTGAAGTCCAGCGCGCACGCTCATAACATATCCTCGAGTATCAAAATTGTGCGCTCATCCTGGCCATTTGTCTAAGGGTGAAAGGCTGTACTAAGATTAACCTGTGTCCCTAGTCCTTTCTAGAAGGACTTCTAGAAGTTGGTGGTAAATTGTGCTATTTTATCAGAGATAATAGATACTAGGACACCGTGTAGCCTAACAATCTCTCTAATATAGAGCCCTACATAGTCTTCGGCCATAAAAATAGCCCTGACCTGTAAGAAGTGGGCTGATGTCAACCTGTCCTTCAGTTCGTGGAAACTATGCTCGCAAGCCTCAGTCCACTGGAACTTACCCATTTTTTGAGTCAATTTTGTTAATGATGTTGAAAGTGAAAAACCCCTCTACAAACCTTCTGTAGTACCCAACTAATCCTAAGAAACTACGAACCTCAATCGGAGTCATGGGTCTGGGCCAAGTCTTTGCAGCCTCAATCTTTTGTGTATCAACCATAATGCCGGAATCTGATATGATATGGCCTAGGAAAGCCACAGAGCTCAACCAGAACTCACACTTAGAGAACTTTGCGTAAAGTTCCTGCTCTCGAAGAACCTGAAGGACTGCTCGCAAGTGATCTGCATGCTCAACTTTTGAATGCGAATAGACCAAAATATCATCAATAAATACAATCACAAACGTATCTAGATTTGGCCAGAATATGCTATTCATCAGGTCCATGAACACTGTTAGGGCATTAGTTAATCCAAAAGACATTACCAAGAACTCAAAATGTCCATATCTGGTTCTAAATTTGTCTTTTGAACGTCTTTCTCCCAAGCTCGTATCTGGTGGTACCCTGATCTTAAATCAATCTTTGAGAAGCACTCAACACCTTGTAACTGACCAAACAAGTCATCGATCCTCGGAAGGGGATACTTATTCTATAAGGAGGGATAGATATGGGTTGTGTACCTGGTAGCATATCAAATAGAAAAATCAATTTCTCGTTCTGGAGGGATACCAGGGAGCTCGTCTCGAAATACATCTAGAAACTTATTAACTATAGAAATAGACTGAAGAGTCGGTGGTTCTGCATCTATATCATGAACGCGAACAAGATGATAAATACAACCCTTCGTAATCATCCTCCTCGCCTTAAGATAGGAAGTAAACCTACCTTTCGATGTTGCTATATCGCCTTTCCATTCCCGAACTGCCTCTCCTGGAAAGTGGATTCTAACAATCTTTGTCCGACACTCAACATTAGCATAACAAGACGTTAACCAATCAATATAATAACATCAAAATCGACCATTTCTAACCCTACGAGGTCTACAGAGGTCTGACAGTCGATAATTTTTATCGTGCAACCTCGATAGACTCTCCTGGCAATAATAGACTCACCAACTGGTGTAGATACAATAAAGGGTCGATCTAATGACTCTGCTACTATACATACCTTTCCCGCGATAAATGGAGTAACATAAGACATAGTAGATCCAGGATCTATCAAAGCATAAACACAATGGGAGCAAACAATCAATGTACCTGTCACAACATCTGGTGATGACTCTGAGTCTTGTCGGTCGGCTAGTGAATATATACGGTTCTGGTCACTACCAGAACTAGATGTTTCCTCTTTGCCTCCACATCTACCTCTTCCTACTGGAGTCTAGTGTCCACGCCCTGTAGACTGTGCTGATGAGGAGGAACCTACTGACCTGGTCGACAGACCTATACCACCCTAACCTATGGTTGGGCAGTTTCTCCACCCATTCCCCTCTTGTCCACAAGAATAACAACTTGTGGAACCCTACATGCACCTCTCAAATGCATCATACCGCAATTAGCAACGCGGCGGGGCTGTCCTAGCCTGGCCTGAACTCCTCTGCTACTGAGAGCCTGATGCTCATTAACCCTCACCTGGGCTTGACTGTCCCTAACGATCAAATCTACTACCCTGGAACTGTTTTGGCGGAGGTCCAGATGGCCTAATAGAATATTGAGGTCTCGGACCAACCTGAAAATCTCCCTGTGACACAACGGGCCTAGCCCTCTTCTGTCTCTCTCTCTCGACCCTCTCACTCATATACTACAGATGTCGGTGATCCTCTATTCCCTGTGCAAAGGCCTGAATTCGCGAGATATCCATATTATTATTTACTGCAGCGGTAGAACAAGCGTCGATATAGTCTGATTCAAGCCCTCCCACAAATCTACGCACCCTATCATGTATTGTATCAACAAATGCAGGTGCATATCTAGCCAATGAATCAAATCTCAGCCCGTACTCTCGGACACTCATGCTACCCTGTCGGAGGTTCAGAAACTGGTCTACCCGGCCATCCTTAATCTCTCGAGGTAAATAATGATCTATGAAAGCTTCTGTAAAGCTATCCCAAGTGGGTAGAGCTACATCTTTTCCCTTAGATCTCTCCCAACTTTCGTACCACAATACTGCAACATCGTGCAATTGAAATGCTGCTAACTAAACTGACTCAATCGTTGAGGCATGCATAACTCTGAAGATCCTATAAAGGTGATTAACAAAGTGTTGATGGTCCTCTCTGTGATCTGTCCCTGTAAACTGTGGAGGATTCAAGGCAATAAATTCACAAACTCTCAAACTTCCGGGCCTTTCAGAAGGTCCCGCAACATCTGGCCCAATTGGCTGGCGCTGTGCAACTACTAACTGTTCTAACATACATACTGCACTATTGAAATCCTGGTCAGATGGAATAGGAGGAACTAGAGGTGGTACTGCTGGTGGAGTTGGGGATCCTGTAGCCCTCGGACGCTCCTGAAGCAGTGGATAACCTATATGGGGCTAAGAAGATGTCTCCCCCTGGGTCTCACAATGAGCTACCTCCATTTTTGGTACGTTGTCGGTACCCTCGTCAACAGCTATATCTAGCCCTTGGCTAGATGTGGTTTGTCTGGTGTCGACAATCTCTATATGCATACAAATATCAATTATAAGCCAGAAACCTCTACCCTTAAGCCACTACTTTATAGCATGAGGTAAGCAAAAGAAGGATAGTCATTCTAACATGCCCGGTAGCTTCTTGCTTATCGAATGTGGTGAATAACATATTTATAAACAAGACTCTACTAGACACGGCTTGCAGACTCCCTAGGATACGATGTTGCTCTGATACCAAGTTTGTCACGCCCCAAACTCAAGGGGCGCAACTGGCTCCTAATGCCAAAACTCAAGCCCGAGTCGACCCTGCTGAACCATTTGCTACTAGCACATGGCAGCCATACGCAATCAAGAAAACAAACAAGTATATCTCGGCTTAAAACTAAGCCCTAGATCGGCAAGGCCCTTGTTAACAGATCTATAAATCAAACAGCTACTCCCAAGAGTTCATATAAAGAAATAGCCAACTAGAACAGAAGTCCTGATTGGGCCGTCGAGGCCACCATGATCTCTATACCAAAACTGAAAACAGGTATATATCAAAACAACACATCAAACAACTCACAAGCTTCAGCAAACCAACAAACTAGGCCAGCATGTCCATAACGTAGCTACACACCCCACACACTAGTCTGCAAGCCTCTAAGAGTAGTAAAGATTGGCGGGACAGGGCCCCAGCCTACCCATAAAAATATATACAACAAAAGCTAACAAACCTCCAAACTCTGGTAGCTCCGGAGGAAAGGGGCTAGCCAACCGGATAAAAGTCAATCCTGCTGCGGAGGAGGTCTACTGGGTCTTCTGTCGGGACCTGCATGCATGAAAGCAGATGCCCCAAGCAATGGGGCGTTAGTATAAAATAATGTACAGAGTATGAAAGACAATAGACTATGAGTAGATATCCTAATATACTGGAATAATCCGATAAATAGATCAAGGATAAGATAATTGTACTGACCTGCTCCTAAATCTTAATTTATCAAAAACAATAAAACAACAACCTAACCAAGCCCCCATAAGCACATCAAGTACAAACAACACACAAGACCACCTACTCAGGCCCCCATAAGCTTGGAAGGTGCCAATCAGTCTATATACCCCTATTGGTAGTCCCCTACCCCCGTAGGCAGTCACAGAGCCCTCTTAGGCATTAATATATCCCCGTAGGAAACACATAGCTCTCTTAGGCATCAACATAGCTTATAGACATTCATAGCCCTCTTAGGCAACAACATGGCCCTGTAGGAAACACATAACCTTCTTAGGCATCAATATAGCCCTGTAGGCAACTCATAGCCATTATAGCCATCAATAAAGCCCCGTAGGCAACTCATAGCCCTCTTAGGCATCCATATATCCCTGTAGGTAGAAGATAACCCTTCTAGGCATAGATCTCATTTTTGCAGCTAACCACAATAGCCCCAAGGGCAACAATAACAATCCAATCGCTAAAAGCAAGCAATTTAGTTATAAGCAACCTATACAAATAACCTCTAAGTCGTGTCCAACATAGGGACACAACTAATTGAATAAGAATCCCAACAAGGGAGGATTATATCAACTCGAGCAGCCAACAATCAACAATAATGACTACAGGTATAACAAGGATAATAACCCAATTACATTGCACCTAAGCTTTAAGGAAACATGCCGTAAGTAGGGAGTAGCCTTAACATACCTTTTTCACTGAATTCACGTGGCCTAACGACTTTACTCTACTCACAACCCCCCTCGATACTACAACAAGTCAGGGCCATAATCAACACAAAAGAATAGAGGATACTACGATAATCCAATAAAAGATATGTATTTTCATCACAAATTGCTATTTGCAACTTATCAAAGCTAGAGTCGATGGAAGAAGGGTCTTACCATGATTTTAAGTTCGAAATACACTTCAAAACTTTAAAATATGCCCAAACCCCTGTTATCCACACACCAAAGTACGATATGCTAGGAAATTGATAAAACAAATTATACCATGTTGATGAGCTCAACACATAGAACAACTTTTGTCAAGGACTAAGTCACGAAAATCTGTAACATGGCTGATCCTAGAAGTGGGTTTTGTGAGTTTTCTGGTTATTAATTAAAAAAAATGAAGAAAAAAATGAAGAAAAGTCGAAGAAGATGATATATATAAAGTTCCACCGTCCTAGGGGACCCACCTCACTTGCCTGCTTGCGTAGTCTTGCAAAAACACAAATATCTCTCCATTCTGAAGTCGTATGAACGAACGGGTTGATGCGTTGGAAACTAGACTCGTAGACCTTCGATTTCATAGGTCGTGGGAACCATAAATCTTTATAGATTGGGAAAAAATCTCTGAGACATTTGACCCAAAGTTTAGACAAATCTTTAAAAAGGAATTTACGGCAACTTTTGCCAACTTTTATTTTGCCACTTACCTAACTTCAAAACTTGAGATACAACCCTTGAACACTTATAATATCACATAACACATCATTCTTAATTTATTACCCACTCTCCTGGTTTTTCTACGAAGATACGAGTCAATTTAGACGTTTCGAAAAGTTAGGCTGTTACAGGTACGAATGGAAGGTCCCATGGAAGGGTCCCAAATTTTGTAAAATTTTGAGTTGAAAATTGAGGTCTACGAATGGGTTCCACGGACCATAGAAATTTAACGGTCCGTAGAAATGGTTCGTAGGATTTGGCCAAAACATAGGCCCAAGTTGTTAGACTTACGGTTGACAGTATAGTCCGTAGGAATTTCCATGGTCCATAAGTTGCAATCATAGGGTCAGCCGGTAGTTATCTTAAAAGTGTATTTGGGACATTCCCTATGAACCAAAATTTTATACTACGCCGTCTTGCCTATAAATAAGCCCCTATAACTAATTTTACCCCTAAATCTACCCATTCTCCAAAAAATTTAAAAGTTCCTCTCCAAAGTTTTATATCCAAGGCTCGTAAGGAATATTTAGGGTTCTTCTAGTCTTCAATGTTTATTCATCAGTTGCTTGTGGGCTTTGAGATTGAGATATGTAGGGAGTTCATCAATGGGTTCCATTCACCCATTGAGTCCCCAATTGAAACGACCCCAAAAATGCCCGAAAATGTGCTTCGGAAACACCTATAATTGTAATTTCCATATATCTCAAAATCCGTGCATGATTTCGGAAATTTGACTTCATATTCTTATTCAGGGGGTCAAATTGAGTGGGAAATGGG
>JAJOOR010027989.1:0-20180 GCA_036250505.1 Solanum acaule | reverse complement strand
CAACCCTCCCACCCCCCCCCCCCCCCCCCACGTCTAAGATCATGATAAATTCTTCAACTTTTCATCTTCTCTTTTAATTATTATTTATACTCTTTTATGACATTAAATGTTTTTTTTTCTCAAAAGCAATTGTGGAGATGAAGTCATTATCTCCTTTCATAGTTACTATAAATCTCTAACTATTTATGTCATGGAGAAATATTTTTGTTCACCAATTGCTTCCCGTATGATGGGACTGCTTAGGCAGTTTTCAGGTACCATTTTATTTTAATCTATTTATTTTTGTTTACAAATATTAATATTATGTAAGATTTTAATAATGATGTTTTGTATCATACTTTCATCATTATTATTTTAGATGACAATTTTTTGTATCACAATTTCATCACTATCATTTAGATGATTTATTTTTCAATTGGTTTGCTATTTTATAGATTCTTGAATTTATTTGGAATAAAATATTATATTTGTATAATTGTGTTTTGTCATTTTATCATGTTATCTTATTATATTGCTTCATTCTTGTGTTTATTTTTATCCTAATGTTGTTGTTTTATTTAAATTTTGATTTCTCAATTGATGAATTAAATTTCATCTCAGGCTATTTTCACATTAATGTGTAGAATATCATATTTTCTAATTTATATTATATTATGTTGTGGATTATCACAATATGCATTATTCTACTTCTTATATTAATGTGGATTTATGGGAGAGTACAAAAAATTGATGATTATTTATAGAGTAATAACCCATTTTTCCTATTGACATTTTAGTAGCTTTAGATAATTATAAAGGTCATGCACAATTTTTCTTGATATTTTGTTTGTTTACAACTTATTCTTGCTTCTCTTTTAATATCATTCTTTATTTAGATTTCAATTTCTCAATTCATAAGCTAATTGAAATTCTTCTTGAGTTTTTTTTTAAATTAACCTATATTCAAACATTTTACCTTATCTAATTTAGATCATATTGTGGGATTTGTCAAAATATGTGCTATTGAACTTCCCTAATGTGAAATGATAAGACATAAGTTAAAAAATTCATCCTCTAATAACTCATTTTTATTATTGATAATTTTGTAGCTTTTTTGTATCCATATATATATATATATATTATTTTTTCTTTTAAAATACCTCTTTTTGGTATATAATTTTGTTTGGAAACATTTTTTCGTTTTAATTAAACTTTTCTTTAGCTTTCTTCTTTTTTTTATAGGGCTTTTTGTTACATCCCCATTGGGTTGATGCATTAGTATCTAAACAATAGATTTGTGTATTAATTCTTTTGGCCTTTCTCTGTATGTTGTGTGTCATACATAATTGACCAAGTCTATTTTGTAGGAAAGATATTTCTTTGTCCAAGAGGTAAGGTGAGACATCACTTGGGTCATGATTCATAACTTCATGTTCATCTATTTTTTCAATTCTTTTCCTTTTCTTATTTAAATCTCTAGAATTTTTTTACTCTTTAACATAAAAAAAAAATTAAAAATTTATGTTACAAATTATTCCTTACAAGTTTTAAATAACACTAAAGTTTATATCCATAATGACTTGAGCTTTTTTCGGTTTAGTTTTTTTTTAATTTTTCTTTTATCTTACTTATTTATTTATTTTATCCTTTTTAGGTGCTTATACGACCTTACAAATTAACCATATAACAAGAAAAACTAGGTATATTTTCAAAAAAATTGAAGAAGTCTTAACAATTTCTTCTACAACTAGCTGTTATTAAATTGAAATTTATCCTTTCTTAATTCTGAATTAATATTATGTCCTAATAATTTTTGAATATGCTTTATTTTTGGAGCAATTTTCACATATAGCAAACATAAAAATCATATTTGTATGTTATAGTTATAGTTTGCATAATTGCACTCCAGAGCAAACTTTATGTTTGCTATGACTATTAATATGTATATTTCGCTATACATATACAAAAGAAAATAATTGTATAATCTGTTTCGGTATACATATACAAAAGAATCAATTGTATAATCTGTGTTTGTATAAAGCGAGAAAGAGAGAAAGACAAAAGAAAACTGGGCAAGGGAAGATCGTATTTGTATAATCATAAGTGTATAGGACGAAAATATATGCATTTGTATTTGTATGTACAATTTTCTCTCGCTTTATACAAACACAAACGCAATGTATACATTTGTGTTTGTATAAAGTGAGAGAGGCGAGCGAGATCTGGGAGAGGGGGGAGAGGGGAGAGAGGGGAACGAAAATATATGTCGCTTTATACAAACACAAATGCATTTTATACATTTGTGTTTGTATAAAAACGAGAGAGGCGAGAGAGACTGCCCAGCGAGAATGAGAGTGGCGAGCGAGATTCACCAAGGAGAGAGGCGAAATAGCAACAGTTTGCTATGGGGTACAATTAAATCAAACTATAATTATAGCATTTAATTTGAATTAATAGTTTGTTATTATATACAATTTTTCCTTATTTTTACTACTTTCATTCTTTAACAGAAATATTTATATATTATAATGATTCATGATATTATAAATTAGGCATGCAAAAGTAACTAAATTAATTAATCAAATATTGTCATATGGTTTACAAATTGAGAAGAGTAGTTCACACTACTAATCATTTATATATATTATTCTTTCATATTATTGTTTTTCTTTTGTTCAATGGTGTGGTTTCTAAAAATGTGTCAATATGATAATAATACTTAAAATCATTTGAATATAATGCTCCTGAGAGTCATTTAGAAGAAATTTGGAAAGAGGAGAATGACTATGTAGTTTTTTCACATTTATAATTGTTTGTCACTAATATTGACTTTGTTTTCTATACACATTGTTGATTAATTGTAGTTTGATGACTAATATCTTTCTTTTATTTATAAGACAATTTCCCAAAGACAGAGGTTCCGATGCAATTAGTCGTGTATTTTTTTTTTAATTTTTAGTATTTTTCTTCAACAAGATCATTAACAATTGCATTTGCATAAGAAGATGACATATTATAAGCATTTATTTTATTTATCACTTAAAAGTATATATTTTAATAAATTCTTACTTAATAACTAAGTGATTTTTATACTTATTACTATATCATAACTCTAGGAAAGAACGCAACTAAATGGATAAATTCATATTACTGTTCAATTATTACTACTTAAATATAAAAGAACAGAAATGGGATATTTAAATTGTGCTAATCTAAGGAATTGTTTCCTTTTTCGATGAAGCTAATACCTCACGAAGAAATTTAAAATATAGTTAAAGTGAGTTAGAATTTAGTATTTAATTTATTTGAATGTGAATATAGAAATTTAAAAACTATTTAAAAAAATCATGAATCTAATATTATTTTGCACCGCGCAAAGCGCGGCCATATTTACTAGTATGTTATAACTTGTGGTTGTTTGATTGTCACGCGGTGTATCCATGTGAATCCTCACAACTCAAATGATAAAAATTTCATTAGAGAAGGAAAGAAGATGGTCATTGCAACAGATTCTCAAATATGTTGCTTTATGATAATTAATTTAAAGATGATCATATATCATAGATAAAATACATAAAAAAAAACTCTAAACTTGGCACGATAATTTACTTTAATACTTAAACTACGAACGTATAAATATCCCTTTAACATCTTTGAAGTGAATTTAATCCCACCCTAACAGTACAATACCAGTCTCACACTGGGAAGTGCACTACACACATGCCTCATTAGGGCCACAACAATGCCACATCAGATCCACATAAGAAATAATATTTTAAAAAAAAGGAAAATCATATTTTTTTTCTTTTTTTTCCTTCTTAATTGTTCTTAGTTTTTTTTATTAATTATAGTTTCATAAATTAATCTCTAATTAATTATTAAAATCCCCTAAATAGCTGAATTTTTCCCATTGTTGTCCTCAAGTTCACCACCTTCTCATTTTCTCATTTTCAAAGAGAAATCCGAACAACCTTTGCAACTCTAAGCTATAACAATAAAAAAAAATCAACTTTTCTTCTTACATGAACTAACACCAAAGTCTATAAAAACTTTTCTTCAATTTCAATTCTTATTTCAGTTACTCCTCAACCCCCTCTTTTGAAGATCGAATATTAGTTTTTTTGTAAGTTGGGTGAAGATTCTATGATCTATTTTTTGTTGACTTCTTTAACGGATGATTTGGCACTTTCTTGATGTCGAAAATAAGTTGCCGGAAATCGTGTCGAAGAACTGAACATCAAGTTTCTTGTCAAAGAAAAACACAAAAACAAAGAAAAGATTAAAAAGGAGAAACGAAAAGAAAAATAAAATATTGACATTTGAAAAAAATGCTCTATTGCAACGAAGTGTGATGGACTGAAAAAGAAGAAAGAATGAGGAAGGTAGAAAAAGTAGGAAAAAAATGGATAAAAGAAAGAGAAATTTTGAATTAAAAAGAAAATATTTTTTAGAAATAGTAAAATATGGAGTAATTAATTTATTTTGTCATCCTATGAGAAGATGACACGTGCATAGTTTGAAACAACTTTTTGTTTATTTTTTCATCTTCACGCTGTAAAAAATTGATGATACAAATCTTGCCACGTCATCTTTTAGGGGGTAATTTAATTCAACTGAAACTACATTAGGGGGGGTAAAAAAACGTCTATAAAGTTGCATTGCTAAACTAAGTTATGCAGACAAATTTGAGGGGGATTTTATATATTTTCCCTATATCATATAATTAACAACTTTAAAATTGAAAGTGAAGAATACTTTAACTCCCTCTCGTCACTCTGTTACATTTTAGTTATAGAGTGCTTTTCCAAAAGTATCCTAATCCAACAGGGCCATAGTGTCTGCAAAGGACATTCTTCCAACACAAATGAGCTTAAGCCTAATTTTATGCTTTTTGTACCTAACAACACAAGAACAAGAAAATTAATGTACCAAGAATTAGAAATTTAATTCTTACCACCTTCCTAATTGGCTAGCTATTAACATTTTCTCAAATCTTCTTTCACAAGGGACTTCATACTTTCTTAGCACTCGGTTCTTTTTTCCTTATATTTATGTTAATAATTACGTTGTACCTCAATAAATTCACTCAACACCTACTACCTCACACTAAAATAAATATGGGCCATATAAAAAAAAAAATATCACCTGACAATAATCTTCATTTCTACGGACATTTGAACCGTTTTTTCACTTCATTGACCATTAAGCACACAATTGGGTGCAAGACATTCTTCATTATCTTGCATTGATGAGTCTTTTCTTTGAAAAAATAATATCCTCTAGGAGCCTATGTCAAAGTTTCACATAGTTTCGAACTCTTTTTATGACTAACTATTAACAAATCATAGCAGTAAGGGCCTCCTAACATGTGATGGAGTGTTAAGTATTCTTTCATTCTTCATCTTCTACGAAAAATCTCGAATTCGAGTCTCCCTGGTTACCCGACAGCAGGTGGAAAACAAAAAAGGAATAAAGAAAAATAACAGGTCAAATATCACTTAATTAAAATCAATCCATTTCAACAGTTCAGCTTCAACAAGTCTGTCCAGTCGTTAACTTGCATTAACATGTGACAACCAAAAATATATAAAAAAAATTATCAGTACTCACACCAAACTAGCTAATATGTAACACGTTATTTTCATAGAATCCTTCATCAGTAACCATGACCTATTGACGAATTCATCAAAAAATGCAGTAACTTTGAAAAATATGACAAGCACCATCAATATTTTTTTAAGAGTCCAAACAACATAGACCGTCGAATAATGGGAAGGAAGACCCCAACCAAACCACAGATGATGGCCGACAGTTTCATGCAGATGTTGAAGTAGAATATAAGTTCTCCACAAGACAACACTATTATATTGTATAGAAAAATGATTTTTTCATTTTGCATTGAAGTTAGTGCAGTGTGAGGGCATGAGGGTTGGAGTAGAGTTGGAGAAGGGGACCACTCAACCTTTTACTTGAACCTTCACCTTCACCAAACAAATGAAGCACAAACCCAATGGAATACTATTCTCAACATTAGCCACAAAATTCTTCTGGGCAACCTTTTATCTTTTCTTTTTTTTTAAATCTCTGTTACAAATGAGAAATGCCATTATTAAACAGGACATAAAGAAATCAAATGAATACCACCACTAACTGCAGCTTTTTACTCCTCCCAGAGCCTCAATATTTGCTCCCTGGCCCTAGTGACTCAAACTCACAACTGGTTAGAGGTGGGTAGGTCAAAGGTGGAGAGTGCCCTCACATTTCTTCCTCAAAAGGCAATATGACAGGGCAATGAATCATATAAGCAAATAGGTTCAAAACTCAGCAGAGACAAAAAAACACTAGATGATTCTTCCCATTACCTGATACCTGTTGTTGATAGGACATGGTAGGTATCACGTGGACTTAATGGAGTTGCACGAAAGCTAGCCTGAACACCACGGTCTTAAAAATAAATTAATTAAAAGAACACCAACTAGGCTTAGCGAAGTTGTGGGAAGAGGAGGGATCAATAATGCATCATATTATAATAGAGAGATGCATACAAAGCAAAGTAAATGAATAAAAAAAATGAAGGCATGAAGATTGCATGTAAAAGGGGTAGGGGACCACCCTACAGACAGAATCTATTGGTACTTCCTAGACAAATAATGCCAGACACAACCTTATAATACACTATATATAAAAATTATAATGATGGAAAATTATCTCAAAACTAAAGCTAATTTCCTAAATCAGGATTTAAACCATGAGGTCCCCCCCTCCATAATTGGCAAAATCAATTGGTACCAGTCATATTGTATATAGCATGACCTAGCTATTTACAAATAAATTAATATAGTACTAAGTGTTGAAGGAAAGGGACTAAAGCATTTCATTAATGCAAAAAATATAACATAAAAATTGTACTTGCCACAAGCTACTTGCCATATAAAAAATTGAACCAATGTATATCAATGAGGTCATCCTCATTGCCCTAGAAAAAGGGAGAAAAACATGGTGCTCATCACGTTTTGCTGTCTTCACAGCCATGCAAATATATTTCAAAAATTTAAAGCCAAGAAACACATCTACTTCAAACTTCAACTGATATATGTGTTGCAAAAGAAAGAAATATATCAATTTGTAAATACTAATTCCCCAAAACAGATTTCAAGTATGAAGTTACAGTTCGCAAGAGCCATGTAAAGCATCTCTCGAAAAAGTCTTAATTTGTGCCATAGGTATGTGTGACATCAAACATATCTCTGTAGAGGAAAAAGGAGATTCCTATAGCAAGTAAGTAGGTGGATCTGTACTGCATTCCTCATCAGTTTAGACAGAACATGTAAAACATATTGCAAGGAGCGGATATAATGTTACAGTTGTGACAGCAAACAAATGATTATAGATGTTCGGAATAACTGTATAAGACATGAAACTATAGCCATATGAAGATTCTAACAATTGGGATTAACCGAGATGTATAATGGTGGTAGAGACAAGGACAAACAGACAACTGCCTAGTGATCGAAATGGCTACACATAACTCTTGGAATCATATGACGAAGTAGATTTCTAGCGCATATACATGTACTACAAACAAGATGCTAGAGAAAACTATTGACTGATTCAAACAGAAGTGATTGAGTGCTTAAAATTGTCCAGACAACTGAAAGATTTTATCCTGGAAATCACCACAATACGTTAAACAGAATTATTATTGAAAATTAGATTTTGAAAATGAAGAGAATGGGAAAAAGGAGCTCCCTTCAGTCCAAGCAAGGAAAGAGAGGGATAGAAAACTATCTCCCGCATCATTCACTCAATCACAGTAGCATAAAACCTATCCTTTCTACTGAGCGGTTGGATGAATGAGTCGGCAGCTAATTCAACCCCATTTCTCCTCCTTGAGTGGGCTGAAGGAAGCTCTCTTGGACCATTCCTCAATTCACAAAACTTTTTACAATTAACTTCTTCAACTGAAGAGCCTTAGTAAATCATCAAATCATACATCGAATAGAATATATGAGATTCCAAGGAATAAATATACTAACCTCAATCTACCAATATTACCTTCAACTCCCCCCAAAAAATTAGGATATGTAACCAGTCAGTAATAGTTCACAACAGTTCACCATTATATCTCAGAATCAAATTGCAGAGAGTAAAGGCAGCCTAAAATGAAATACGAATACAATAGACACAACCAAAATCATGTTTAAATAATAGCTCAAGGGTACATCTATTTTAATTTTTTGTGAAAGAAAAAGCCCCTTGTCCCCTCATCTCTTTAAGAAAAAATAAACTTTTATGGTCACTGTTGATAGCATACCAAAGTCTCATCTGAAACCTGAGAAAGATGGCCACTTTTTCTTTGACAAACAAAAATTAATCAACATGGAACAGCAAAATCCATGGCAAACTTTCACATATAGAAAAAGTTCACTATACAAACACAATCTGTTAACTAAGCAGAGTCAACTCTTACCACAAACCCTATAATCAATAACAAAAATCAATCAAAAAACACAAAGATCTCTAATCTTCTATATACAAGGAACTGTTCAGTGATGAAAATCAAAGAAATACTTATCTGTTAAGTGATGAAAATCGGCGAATAGACACAGTATATGTGAAACCCTAAGTCTTCAATACTATTCGGTACGGGGAAAACGCTTTGGCAGAGCAATAAATAGAGAGAAGAAACATGGTTTTGGATGAATGAAAAAACAAAGAAATTCAGAAGGAAAGGGAAATGAGATAAGGAAATTTAAGAAATTGAAAGGAATATAATGGGGTAAGTGATGGTTGCACTAAATACGGAGAGTGTATAAATACACAGATGAAAATGAAAATGAAAATGAAAAGTCGCTTTCGCCATGAGAGTGAGGTATGAGAAAGCGACATTGTCAACAAAATCTTTCACATTTACAACAACATTAAATATATAACACACACAAAAAAAAGAGAGACTTGTAATCTTTATTAGGAATTATTATTATGAGAAAGAGAGAACATAATGAAAAAAAGTGAAAAAAGATGTGGGGGGTCATTTCATCTGCAAATTCATACCTTCTGGAGCGCATTAACAAGTGAGTGAAGTAGAAAGGAGGTGGAGGACAGAGAAATACACATTGTAGATCAACGGTGGTTGAATTAAAATGTCTGGGACTGTTCAACTTTTGACCATTTTTGCAGTCGATTTATGACTCTTTTTACCCCTTTTTCAGCTTCACCTAACTGTTGTAATTTCTAACAAAGTTGAGGCTGCCTCAGGTAGTTAGTTGAGCACCTTTCTGATTCATCACTATATTAGTTTGAGTTAAAAGAATAATTTCTTCCTTCAACTTTAATTATTTTTTTATATATATATCGAATTTTCAACTACACACTTATAACAACTCTAAGTAGTTCAATCACTCCTTGAACCTTTTTAAAAGTGAAATATATTTCTTTAAAAACTCACACGCAAATTTGTATTGGTAATAATATGCATGTGTCTACCACGTAATATTACTATATATATCTATTTTCCATATTGGACATTTCTTGAGAGAAAAACTGCAAGAGAGTTATTTATTCCTTTAATATGCTCAATTTTAAAAGAATAAAATGATAACAAAACCTGTCATCTATGTAATCTCCTGTACTGTGGTTCTGACGGAGGTCTGTTGGATATTAGTCATGATACCTATGTGTTATCAGTTCTGATAATAAACTGTTTAGGTAATAGAAAAGTTGAAAGTTTTCTAATTCCTCTGACAATTGCTAATAATTCCTTTTCATTTGTGGAATACCTTGTTTCTGCTTCATTGAAAGTACCACTAGTGTATCTACAGATTTCATTTAAATCTGTTTGTAACAATACTTTAAAAGCATCAACTCTTAACTTAAATGCCAAATCCGCCTTAGTCTCAAATAGGGTGCAAGCTAGAGACATTACTATATGAATGAGACTTCATCCTTATTACATTACAAGTGATACCTCAAATACCTAAAATGCTCCTCTAGTTCCGAGCTTGGTAAATAAGATATTGGTAAATTCTTTTCTTCTGGCCTTGTTGTGATAGGGGGGAGTCACTCTTGCTCTCTCTCTTGGGTAGGTTAGTCTCGCTCTTACTAATTTACCCCTATTCCACCCTATATCACCCCGTGCTATATACACCCATTCGCAAATGCCGCCACTTCAACCTGTTGCACTTTGAACATACCTTTTCGCACCCCATCGCTTTCCACTATTTATAACTACGAAACTGCGATGCTTCTCCCCATCAAACACACAACAATTACAGTTGACGTGCATGTATACTGCCTTACTACGTCTAACCTTTTTCTTCACCAGTTTAATTGTTTTCCTTGTACACATAATAATCGCAAACACAACATTCCATGCATATGTTATGCCATTTAACAAGTTGTAAGTTATTCCCTTTTGTATGTCATTCCCTTGTTACTTTAAACTTACATTCTGAAAGAACGCAATATGAATCACATTCCAGATGGAATCATTCACTTTGTTCCTTCCCTTTGCAGCAACAATAACATTGACTATAATTTGTTTGCCTGCGTATATACAGTCCCCTACCATTTATAACTACAGATTTCCTATATATATGTTACTTATGCCCTTACGATTGGGCTATTTACATCTTACTGCTACCCTTTGTTATGCATCACATTCAACCCAATAATTCTACGGACAATTGTTGGTTTCTTACATACAATCTCTTGCCAATTCTAAAAAAACCCAGCAATTAACATTGTTGCACTCATCTCCCTAGGTACCTGCAATCATCGAGATTCAGCCCATATGACGACTGAAATGGAATTAGCAAAACAGAGTGTACCGATAAACAAGATACCAAAAAACTCTGCTGATTCTGTGATGAGAGTCTTAATTATTCGAATGGGTTCAATAACACCTTTACAAGAATTCAAGGCATGAAGGGACTTTCAGAACGATTATATTAGTTGATGAAGAGGTAACAACATTGACACTTTTACTTACGTTATCGTACTATCGTTCATGTTTGTTGTACTTATGCCACCCTTACTTAATAATAGGGGACAAATATCCAAGCAACACTACTTAATAAGTATATCGAAACATGGAAGGACTCCTTGAAGTCAAATAATAGTTACTACATTGCTAAAGGATGCTTAGAGCGCGTCAACCCCAACTACTCTTTTGTGCATAAAGAAGTTGAATTGGCGTTTACAGACAACACAATCATAAAGGAGACTAACCATGAGGTTTCAACACACAAATTCTCTGATGAATTTTTATCACTGGACGATGCCGATATATTACCTAATGGCGTTATTCTAGATAATTATCCAGATGACTAAGTTGTAATTTTCATGCTCCATTACGTAATCGGTATCACTAATTTACTTTACCTATTTCCAGACTTGATTTGCATCTTAGTTTCGGTCAATCCCCTCATTTAAAATGCGAATTCCAAGAGACGGTAAATACTTGTTACAAATGAGCTGTAAGTTGCGATGATTCATAATCTACCATCTATATAGAGATATGGTGATGTCCTCACTTTTCACTTCTAACTGATAATCCAGCATAGAGCATACACCAATTACTCTATGGGGGGAGATTTTGCTGAAAATGATAGTGCATTCCTGAAAAAGCTGAAAGATGATAAACCTATACTGGACTTATGCTACGTTAGAGTTTCAATCTATAAAGGTATCCAACAGTCTATCATAGATGTTTATCGAATATACACCGAGTAGAGTTCTTGTTTGTAAACATTAACATGTTCTTCTCATATTAGGCAGATTTGTGATCTCCACTATTCCTGTGAGCAACGTTTTGATCAATCCAATATTCCAAAAAGCAACCGACCTTTGAGCCTGGTGCATTACATTTTTCACAATTTTGTTTACCACTGTTACTTTAACCCAACTGTAAAAACTAATGTTTAAACTCCACTTTACCATTGTAGCCAAGTTAAATTGAACATTGCTGTAACATGACATAATTCATCTATTATCATTGTTGTGCAATTACATATCACCATAAACCCAAAACACCTATGCACTGAAACCTCACTCTAAATGGGTCACACTGTTGACTAACCTTATCGTAAATACAGGCATGAAATCATAAAGGCCGACAACAAAGATATTACAGTAACACCAAGTAAGGTAATGAGAAGAGTCATAGATGCTCCGTTGGTGCATATTCTTGATGGGTTGTTTGCTAATTCACAAGTACATACCCCTTCATAAATAAAATTTATTTGTATGTGCAACATATATTCACAAATATGGTATATTGGAGATTTGTAGGATTGTATGTACAAGTTATATATATTCTATTTTTTTTTCCACTCCTCTTTTCCTTTTCCTTTGACGGCTTTTTGAAGATCGATAATGGGGATACCGTCCATGACTACCTCATCCTCATAGACTTTCACTGAAATTTTAAACACCAGTGGAATCTCGATGTTCTCTGTTGAAGCTAGAGGCAAAAGGAAGACTTTGTCACCATAATTTCTTCTTCTTCCGTTGCTATAATATTTAACAAAGAACGATTCTTCTGAGAATCACTAGGATAGCTAACTTGAGGCATATGATAATGAAAAAAATTAATTCTCCACCCAAGTGTCGAAAGGTCTTAGAGTGAAATTCTTCTAATTGAGCTGAGAAGTTTTAAAAGATTAATAGATTCATTATTTTTACATAACAAACACACCTGAATAAGTTGATAGTGAATTGTATGTTTGAATTCACATACCTAGGTCTATAGATGTTACCATCCCTTAACAAGAAAAGTATATGTGTCTAGACATATGATGTTTGATGAAAGGATATTGCCTTATGTACACTCAGATTAATATCATGCAAAATCTTATGTATCTACTCACTTAGCTATTTTTGTAGAATTTTTATCTAAAATGCATGCACCTAACATTACCAACTCCACTTCAGGGGATTATTATCCAGCTTCCCTCACCTTTCAACCAATGACAATAGCTATAATGCAACTAATGATGCAACACTATGTGTCTTTTTCCATCTAGATAATGTGAGGACAAATGATGAAGCAAATGAAGAGGTTCTACATGGTTCTTAGCCTTTTGATTTGATAGTCATAGAAGGTCACAGTCTTAGCATAACGATCAAGAATAGCACGATGCAGGGAGAGCCAATCCATACTTAAAATAACATCAAAATCTACCATCCCTAAAATGATGAAGTCTACCCAAGTATCATACCCGCCCAAAGAAACAAGATAGGATCGATACACTCGATCCACCATTAAGGATTCACCCACTGGTGTAGAAACATGAATAGGCACAAACATGCAATCAGAAAACATATCAAACCCAACAGCAAAATAAGTAAACACATATGAGAAAGTAGACCCCAAATCAAATAATGCAAATTCAAGTAAATGGAAAAAACGGGATGATACATGTGATCACATCATCAGAAGTGTCAGACTCAGGTCTTCATGGAAAAGCATAACATTGGTCATCTCGTCCATTTGCAGTCTGAGTAGAACGTCTACCTCAACTTTATGGAACTGTAGCACCCCTACCACCTCTACCTGACTGACCTCTACCTCGACTGACCTCTACCTCGACCCCTGGTCAGTGGAACTGAATCTCTAGCTGGAGTAGTTGAATAAGTACGATGGGGTCCTGAGTGGGTCCGTAGAGGACACTGTCACAAAATATGACCTGGATCCCCACAAGTAAAGAAAGATCTCGACACATATAATTATTGTTGTGAACTAGACGAACTACCATGACTACCTCAACCAAAAACCATAAGATCATCAGGCTGACTGCCCACTGTTAGCTGTTGGCATAGAACTATGAACCGGTCCATAATGCTGAAAGAAGCTACTACCTCTATATGAACCTCTACCTCCAGAAAACTGACCACTAGGGCTCTCTAAACTCTTCTAAAAGCATCAACTCCGCCTCTTTGGTGGTTCTCACAATAGATTAGAAGGAATCCCTCTCTCTGGCTGCTCGAAATACATACGAGCTGGTAGAGAAATTCAACCCTCTCACAACCTTGTGAACTCTCTCTGTCTCATCAAGAACAGTAGTCATAGCATGCCTAGAAAGCTCATAGAAAAAGGCCTCACACTCGGGCACAGACAAACTTTCCTGAGTCAAGCTCTCAAATCTTAGATGATTCTCATCTCTCATACTCCAAGAAATGAAACAACCCTGAAAAGCACTAGAGAACACATCCCATTTGCCGGGGAAGATCCAATTGGTCTAGACCTTACAAAAGTCCTCCACTAATCTTTGGCGCTACTATGAAGTTGAAGTGCAACAAAACTGACACCACGAACATCCACCATACCCACTGGCTCGAGCATCTCATGGCACAAAGTCAAGAATTCATGAGCATCATCGCTCTTATCACCCTGGAACTAGGGTGGTTTCATTTTCTGAAACCTCTCATAACACTGTTGATCAGTCGCTATCAGAATAACCTTGAGAGTAATTTATGCACCAATAGTCAATGCAGGAACCACTAGTGGCTGGCCCACCTAAACATATAAACCCAAAGTCTGTTGCTGACTTGGGGTCTGCGCCTTTACCCTCATCGGAGCACACTGTGGCGTACCTATCGCACTACTCTAAGAGAGATTCTCTAACACACCCAGCATCCTCAACAAAGTCTCATGAAACAAAGAAGCTCTAAACTCGGGTGGAACCTGGTCCTCCATAACCTCAACCTATGGCTCTGGAGAAGCCTTTTTAGCTCGACCTTTGGCTGGTGCTACTCCACGAGGATGACCTTTAGTCGGTGCTACTACACGAGCATGACTTGTAGCTCGGGCCCTCTATCTACCCCTAGTTGGGGTTTCAACAACAAGCTCAACGACTGCCTCCATTTTACTATTGAAAACAAAAGCTCTAGTCCATTGCATCTGCCAAAACAACATGCGACAGTTCAACACTAGTGAAGGAAATCACGCACGATAAGAAAAGATGAATAAAATGAAGTTTTCTAACAATCTTTGTAGCGTCTTGAAGATAAGTACATACGTCTCTGTATCGATCTCCAAGACTCTACTTAGATTTGGCTTGTGCACACATGAGACCTATGAACCTGGGGCTCTGATACCATTTGTCACGACCCAAACATAAACGTGATGACATTTGTCTATTCCCATCAAGAAGAGTCATCCTTAAACCAACAAAAATGAAAAAAATACATAAATATAAAGTAAGAACAAGACAAATTAAAGCAGAAAAAAAATTTCTAAACAAATCCCCAAAACCTGATTGTCATGTGTACAAGCCGTTACATTGCATAAAGTGTGAAATTTAAGAAATAATTACAAGCCCTAACTTTGTTTCTCAAATAGAATAAAGCTTTAGGGAAAATGGAGAAAGGGCCTGCCATAATGACAAGTAACTACCTCTCAAGTCTTTCAACGAGCCTCGAATTTCAGGAAAAGAAGAAGAAGATCATATGGGTCCGGGTTCGGAACCTACACAAGTGTAGAGCAATGGGTGAATACCAACAACATGGTACCCAACAATCAACCTAATAAACAAGGAATCTAGCTAGAAAATGAATACTCATTACACTCCATACGAACCTCCTCAAACTACAATCTACACAAAAATCGTTCGAACCTAGCAATTCTACAATACATGACTCACAAGGTCCAATATCCACAGTTCAATAGTCACAATCAACAACCAAACGAATCAAGTAACTTATTCTCAAATTCAAGTAGTTCACTCACACGCAACAAGTACATAAATCACAATTAGCAAGCAAGTCACGCATAAACATCAAATGCATCAAGTCACAATAATCAATCTCTTGCGAGAACTATTTTCCATCGGCACAATATCACTAGCCGGAACCATTTCCCACCAGTACAATATCAAATCACTAGCCGGAATCAGTTCTCATTGGCTTTGTATCGAATCACTAGCCGGAACCATTTTCTATTGACTTTATAAACACTTGTCGAAAATGACCTCGGCATAACAACACTCGCCGACAAAGAGCTCGACATCATAAACTCACCGGTAAAGACCTCGACATCATAAGTCATCATATATCTCATCACGGTGCTCACAATCAATGCATACATGCAATATCACACCACATGAAAGAGAAAACAATTCACATAATTCAAGTCTACATTCATGCTTTCAAACATTTCATCAAACAATCAACACGAGTCACAACAAGGCAATTCACATCATCATGTTCATCACATAGTCTTTTTCATTTCAACCCCTTTTTATTCATTTAGATGTATCAAGTGGACAATTAAACCCTTCACTTCATCCCCATTACTCCCAACACACAAGCAACAAGAAAGTACATAAATTCTATTATAATACAAGGTTTAGGAGATCATTTGACTTAAATCAATCAACAGTCACTCCAAGAGTTGAGTCTTCCCCTTCCGAATCACTTCCAAAGCCATACAATCTATAATAATAATAATAATCAAGTGTTCACAATCACTAATCGAAAGCAATAATTCTCACATCAATTATATGGAGAAATGGGTCAATTAACTCAAAACCCAATTTCAAAAAGGAGGTTTGAATTCGGAAAACAATACTTGAAAATGATGATTAAGACTTTAGATACTCATTAGTGAAACCCATTTCGAAAAAGGGATCAAAACTACTTCAAAATCACCATTTTTCTAAGTTCTTGGGTTGCCGAAGATAACCCCAAATTTCTCATTTAAAAAGCTTGATTTGAACACATACAACCATAAATAATAAAGGCGTAATTGAAGATTTGAAGTTAAGAATCGTCACCCAAAATTTTCCTAAAAAATTTGCTCCAAATCGCCACCTCAAAACTCAAAAATGGTGAAATGCGACTTAAACCCCAAAATGATAGGCCAAAAACCCTCTCTGATTGTCGCAAAATAATTCAAGGGTTCGCTTTCGCTAAATATGCGGGTATCGCAAAAGCGAACGGCCTTCGCTAAAGCAAAGGTTTCTTCGCAAATGCAAAGGTTAACAAGGGTTGACCCTTCACATAAGAAAAACAAACCTTGCTAAATCGAGTCGCGCAAAAGCGAGCCACCCCTCGCAAAAGCGGAGTGCACCAGAACACAGACATTAGAAAATCAGCAACACTCTAAACAATGGAAAGGCCATCGAGATTTGTTTGAAACTCCGTATTCACAAACCACATATGAAAATCAATTATACTCAACATTTCTGACTCAATGAAATAGTCAAAACACGAATCTGAGGTCTCCTTGATCCAATATCTGTGAAAACCACAAGAAACTAACTAAACATCTAAAAATGCTAAAACAAGTTCGAGACCTTTCAACTCAAAAATCAACCAAGACCTCACCTAGGCCTAAAATCATCCTTCGAATCAAACGAAACTCTCAGAATTCCGATCCAAGCATTCGAACTCTAAATGTTGACCAAAGTCAACCAGAGGCTAAAATTCCATAATTTCACAACCTCAAATCCTCAAAAAGACTCAGAATCAGAAACTGACAGCTCTCACAAACCAGATTTCATATTCCAGGATTGATGGAATTGACGGAATTCTAATCCAACACTCGAAACTCCAAAAGACACCGAAAACCACTTTATTAACAACTTAGCCTTTCAGACTCAAAACTTACCAAAATTATTTACTTTTAACTCAAAATTCAAAACCAACTTTTCAAAATTCAAATATAGAAGACCCAGGGACAATATCAGAAGGGCAAAATGGTAAATTCATGAAAATTTCCAAAAATGACCGATCGAGTCATTACAGGTCTAGTGTTGAAGCTGAATAAGGCAGCCACTGCAGTTAAAATGACATGGATCATTTACATTTTTCATGACATTGGAGTTTATCTTAAGATAATGCCTCCTTGTTTTATGACAACTTGGGTGCTTTATATATGATGATAAATCTAGCCGTGCATGCTAAGGACCAAACATGTAGAAATAAACTATCATTTTGTTCGAGAAAAAGTAGCCAACAGACAACTATTAACACAGTTTGTAAGGTCCAAGGACTAGTTAGTCACTTAGTTGACACCCATACTTTTGACAAAGCAGGTGCTTATTGATTTTCGAAGTAAGCTAGGAGTAATTTTTCCATCTCTCTCTAACTTGAGAAGAAATATTGAAGGTAGGGATCAACAATATTCAAATGATCAGAAGTACTGTTTGATTAAGAGTATGAACAACCGTGAATGATTACATAATTGAGTAGTAACTCTACTAGTGTTTAGTGTTGGTAGGAGTCTAAGAGCATGTTTGACATTGTTGGTGGGAGACAAGAAACACTTATTTGAGATTTTTTTGGTTGAAAAATTAAGTGTTTGGCAAATAAGTAAAACTACTTTTAAATGGAAGTAGAAATAATTTTTCTGCCGTTGGGAAGAAGCTAAAATTGTGTACTTCTTAAAAAAAATAAAAGCAAATTTTTTTTTCAAGACTACAATATCCCTTTCATAATGTACATATTTACCAATAGATCCATTATTAATTAATTAACAAATCTACTAGGTTTTGTTAAGTTTTATTTTTTTAAAACATATTTTTTATTTTTGTATTTATTTTATTTTACATTTTTTTATTATTATTTAATATTTATATTTTATATTTTGTATATTATTTTACACAGAATTAGGAAAAAAAAAGGCAACACCAATATTTTTATAAGATTAGAAAAAAAATAACAATTAAAGATTTTTTGCCCCTCTCAAAAAAAGGTAGAATATTGATTGAATATTTAAATATGTACATTTTAATTTACTAAAAAAATTATTTTTAAAAAAATAGATATTTAGGGCTTGTTTAACGTATCTGTTGGGAGTCCAGAAACACTTATTTTGAGAAAATTTTTTTTTTTTTGAAAAATTAAGAAATTGCTTTTAAGTGGAAGCAGAAATAGTTTTTCTGCTGTTGAAAGAAGCTAAAAATTTATGCTTCTTAAGACCATCTCCAACCTACCTCTATTTTACTCTTCATTCTCTATATTTGGAGAGTAAAATAGAGAATGAACACTCCAACCCCTCTTTATTTAAGACTCTATTCTTCATTTTTAGAGAATTGAATAGTTTGGAGAACTACTTTTCACATTCTCTTTCACTTCTTCAATATTTTAATATTTATTTCTATTATTTTCTAATTAACATATTATTTTACATATAGTATCATTAAAATATCTAATAGTCATATTCTTTTTAAATATAATATAATATTTTAAAAATATATATTATTTAATATATACTAGTTTCATCCCGAATAATAATATTTCAATTTTCGTCAGTAATATAATTTGATTTTATTATTAATTTTTGAATGTGCATTTGGAGTTTTGAAATCACATTTTGCAATTATTGCAGGATCGTCACATTTTTGAGAAAGAAGGTGTTACATGATATAATAAGTACATGTATTATACTACACAACATAATAATCGAGGATGAATGTGATCCTAATGCACCAATTCAAGATGTTGTAGAGGCTCCAACTCCAACAACATAAACATTGGTAGATGAAAATTTTCGATTTGAACAATTTTTAGCTTGACATAAAAAAACTAATGACAAATATACTTATTTTGAACTCCGTAATGTATTAGTAGAGTATTTATGGGAGCAACGTAATAATTTTGACAGTTGAGTGTTTATGTAATTGTATTCACTTTTATTTGAATTTATCCATTGATTTGTATATTATATAATATTTTCTTGCAATTTATGTTATTTAAAAATTTAGAATAAAATATAATTTTATATTAAATAAAAATTTGAAAAAATATAATTTTATATCACATGAAAATTATATAAAGTTATTATTTGGGAAAAAGAAAGAAATGAATTATATTACAAAATCAAAAATAATAATATAATATTAAGGAGATAGAAGAAGATTCTTTTTAGAGAGTAAAATAGAGAATTGAGTTGGAGTTGGTTGTCTGAAAAAATAGAGAACTCAATATTTGGAGAGTAAAATAGAGTATAAGATTGGAGATTCCCTAAAAAAAAAAAGCAAAAGTATGAATTATTTTTTTCAAGACTAAGAGTCTGCTTGACATTACTGTTGGGAGTCCAAAAGCACTTATTTTGAGAAAAAAATATTTTTTTTGAAAAAAAGAAGTGTTTGGCAAACATGTAAAACTGCTTTTAAATAGAAGTGGAAACAATTTTTCTATATTGGGAAGAAGCTAAAAAATTCTGCTTTTAAAAAAAAGCAAAAGCAGATTTTTTT